>JAJMBO010000218.1:0-15403 GCA_030585065.1 Blastobotrys persicus
AAAAAAAAAAAAAAAAAAAAAAAAAAAAGTTCAATGGTTAGATACCCTAACCACACGTCCTGCGGCTCAGAATCGGTATTCACCACACACTTTGGATCTGGTTCTGGTAAAGTAACTTTGCAAACCTGAGTAAAGCTATAAATCTTTGTTTATATTGTACAGATTACAATTTTGACGACGCGGAGTCCAAGTGCTTTTCCCAAGGAGCTTTCTTATCTTCTTCGTCTTGCTCAAAGACACGGACGACACCATCCTGCATGAACGAACATACTAGCTTGTGTTCATGGTCGTAGATTCGGCCGTTATAAAGCCCTCGACCGTCAATAGACCGATCGGAAAAGGTTTCCATAGTGAGCCAACCCTGGTCGACTCTGGTGTCAAGGTTGTGCATAATGAATGCATGGTCAATAGACGCGATTCGGTTGGGCAGGTACTGCTGGTTTTGTATGTTGAGGACGGTGAACAGGGAATTGCGATCGGACGCATACAACAGGGCGGCAATGTGTAGATTGAAATCATTTGGCAAGATATCGTGGCTCTTGAGGTAGTGGATCTGTCGTCTATCGGTCACGTCTTTCTTTGTCTTGTTGTGTTCGTTGACATTCAATTTACGCATCTCAATCGGGTGCACTTCTTGAACGTAAGAATTCTCCGGATCTTGAGTATATTGTTCCCAGGACGGCACGTCCACATCGGGGGCTAACGGGATCTTGTGTATGTTCTCAGGTCTATTCTCCAGCTTGAAGATTGGGTCGATGTGACGTTGATGCTCCAAGATTGTTCGTTCGGGCTGCTTATAGGAACAGATGCAGATAAAACAAAGATCGGTGGAGCCAAAGTCAAAGTCCTCGATGGGTCCTTTCGAAGGATCTGGCTGGTAGACTCGGATCTGACGAACCGAGTATGAGCGACCGTTTCGGATAGTCTCGACTTTGTAGGTAAAGGGCACATCCTGTTTTCCCGGCAAAATGAAGTATCCGTGGATGTTATGCATAATGTAGCCTTGACCAACCGATCTAGCACCAACCATCGCACACTGGGCGAGCACATGGCCTCCAAAGACGCCAGGAGCCACGATGGGTCGGAAGGGCCTTACGACCGATTGATAATAGCGGCAGGTGTCCCTGAATTCCTGCTGAGTCTTGGGCACGGGAATCTCCTTCGTGCTCATCAAATCGGCAAACGTCTTATTGGGCGGGTCTAGTAGCTCGGACATGTTTTAGTTGGTAGTTGGCCCTGTCGTTCTGGTGCTTTCTATAAATATTGTGTCTAGGCGTTTCTGCTGTGAAATTGACCGAGGCTCGTGCCCATTGTTGGGGCAACCGGAAGTGATCTTCACCCCGCACAACTTATTTTCTCTCCACGATAATGTTCCGAGCGCCTCAATGTACAGTTACGAACCACTTTACCTGGACTTGAGAAAACAGTCTTCCTCGATTCTCCAATTGGCTTATTTGCTCTATCAGTTGTAGACTAGAACACTGTGCTTTACTACCCGGTCAACTTGTGCTTGACACATGTGAAAGCCAAACCCTAACCTCCCCGTTGACATATGAAAATCCCCAAAGGGTCCTATTAGGGCCGGTAAGGCATGATTGGTTGTTTGGTTTCTTGTGAAAGTAGGAGATTGAGCCAATTAGGCCATCTTACCTGGAAGTTGTTCTTCTGCTGTTGGCTTGAGGGCCGGGCTCGGATCAGCGTTCCGAGCGTTCTTGTGCAAGGTTAGGATGGAGGTTGGGAAGGTGTTACATAGGTTGTAGGCGGTATTTATATGGGGGGTAATAGACCGTGTTCTGGACAATCGGGATGTACTTTAGTGGCTCGACTGTGGTGCGTTGATAGCAGGGCAGGTGGTCTATAGATAGTACGGCTAGGCAGTGAATGCAAGGACTTGTTTGTTTGTTTGGTGTGATTTAAAGATTCTAATAGTACGGCTAGGCAATTAATGCAAGGACTTGTTTGGTGTGATTTAAAGATTCTAATAGTACGACTAGGAAAGTTAAAGAGGCTTGTTACCAGTGCAATGTTATGTGAAGGGAATTCAAAGATTCTAACGACTAGGCAAGTTAACTTGTTACCAGTACAGTGTTTATGTGAAGGGAATTCAAAGGTCCTAATATCACGACTAGACAATTAATGCACGACTCGTTTGAACAGTACAGTGTTATTTGAACACCCAATGACAAGGTGGGTGTAGCCTCTCCAGCCACAGACAAAGAAACATATAATCTATATACCTATGCCATATATATTTGTATGGATGATAACTCCCAGCAAAGAAACATTCGAATACAACACGTATATGGATCATACTACCCAAATAACGATAGCGTTCGCTCGACATGCTACCTACTAACGAGTAAAGATCCAAGTGGACCAACATGTGCTTCTTGAATATACGCCAATTGACGAGACATGAAGAACTTCTACAGTTCTTCCCGACGTGTCCACCTGGGTCTAAAACCCAACCTAAGCCAAATACCCAACACCACACACTAAACTACACCACTGACTCTACTAACGCTATCAACAGTCCGAACGAACACCGATCTTCGTTGAATAGAATCTAGAAAAGTGATCGACGCCACGCAAGACACGTTTCTAAATCTCTTTTATCCGATGAGGGGTACTGTAAATCTCTCAATCCTAAACGATAGCCCTTCTAACCGGCCAATGAAGCACTCCGCTTTTCACAAAAATCTCCTGCCTTCTCCACTATTTCTGCGGGGAAACAAGACCCACTGATCCACATGCCCTTCTCCCTACGCCATGCGCCCCGTACTTCTATCAAATCAAGACACAATCCATACTCCATGTTACACCTTTACAACGATACAACACGCCGATGACCCCGGTGGACCGACCTTTGCAATACGTTGCTTTTTCTGCTTTGCCCAGACCTCGCTCAGCCAATCACACTGCCCGCTAAGAAATAAAGCACACAACTATCGACGACGAACAACCCTGCCCAGGAAAATTCGGTGTCTTACCACGGTGGGGCAAACAACGTCAGTGCGATGATCTAACGCAGCCGGGTAAACAAAATCCCATTGGTCGTGTGCAAACGACGATGAGGTTGCTATTTCGCCTGTACACAGAGTACGAGCTCTCTTTTTTTCTTTTTTTTCTTTCTGATGAGAGCGTGTAGCTAAGATTACGGCCAAAAGCTCATGCTTAGTGGGTTGCGCTAAATAATGGAGATGACCTGCCCCTGCCCAGACTGACGGATGAAAAAAATGTGGGCATGATTCCACCCGCGACCGGCGCGTGGATCCCGACGCCCAGGTTTTCTCCATGTTTTGGCCCGATGCGGTTACTTATTTGCTCGCGGCCCGCGCGCAAAAAGAAAAGTGAGTCGCTTGTAAAAGGCTTAACTTCGAACCTGCATTAAACGACAAAGCGGGCGACAGAAAGTACTTGAACAGAAACCGGGACCCGCGGACAGCGCCCGTGGACTGGTCCTTCTTTCTACCGTCCAGAAAGCCCGCTAGTGTCCTCTCTGCCGCGAGGCCCGTCGCGGCTCGTTGACAGGAGACCCACAATCCCCACGAGCAGCCCGCCCCCGCACGGTGCAGCCGCGAAACAAAAAAGCGACCCCGCAGTGCGGCGCCATTCCGGGACGGCAACAATGACCATCAATTGTAAACGGATATAAAATAAAGCCATGCCGTCGTCTATGCATGGGCCAGCGCAAGGCTACGTTAGCAACATGACTACGGTGTATGAGAATAAAGAAGGAGAGGCCGAGAAGCAGCAGATGCCGAATAAGGCGGCCGAACACTATGAACATGTTGACTTGGAAAAGACACCTTCGGATGCCAGCTCGTTCATCACCCGGGCGGCCCAAAAGGGCGATATTACACACAACCCCCTCAAGGACATTAGCAGGGAGGGGCTTCTCAGAAATGTCAGCGAATTTGTCGAGAAGCACGGTTTTCAAGAAGACCGCGACGTCTTCATCAAGGGCGCCTTGTTGTCTCAATCTGGCGAGGCCGAAGGTCTGACAGAGGAGGAACAGGACAGTCTGACTAAAGAATCCACACATCGGTGGTTCCAACCCGCTGTGTTGTACTATCTATCAGTCATGTGCGCCATGTGCGCGATTGTCCAAGGTATGGATGAAACCGTCATTAACGGTGCAATGATTTATTACCAAGAGCGCTTGGGGTTCGACGACATAGCGCCGGAAAAGGCCGAATGGATTTCCGGGTTGGTTGTAGGGGCGCCGTATCTGTGTTGTGCAGTGATCGGATGTGCGCTTACTGAGCCGTTGAACAATATCATGGGCCGTCGAGGTGTCATTTTTATTTCGTGCTTCATTGCTGCCGCAGCGTCCATTTGGGAGGCTTTCACGTATTCTTGGGTCCAACTTTTCCTCGCTCGATTGCTCCTCGGTCTAGGCATTGGCCCCAAATCCGCCACCGTGCCCGTCTTCTCAGCCGAATGCGCCCCGGCTCCAATCCGCGGTGCTTTGGTCATGATGTGGCAGATGTGGACTGCATTTGGTATTATGGCCGGTTATATTTTCTGCGTGGCCTTCATGCCCTCAGGAACAATTGATAAGAACACGGCGTGGAGACTGATGCTGGGTTCCACGGTGGTGGCCCCAATTATCGTGTGTCTGCAGGTTTACTACATCCCAGAGTCTCCCCGTTGGTACATCAAGAAGGGTCGATACCAAGAAGCGTACAAGTCGCTTTTAAGGCTAAGAAACACCCGTCTACAAGCTGCCCGCGATCTCTACTATATGGACATCTTGATTCAGATCAATGAAAAGATCAACGAGGGCCACAACGCCCTTGTCGACCTTTTCACCGTTCCAAGAAACAGACGAGCATTGGCCGCAAGTCAGTTCTGCATGTTTATGCAGCAGTTCTGTGGTGTGAACGTTATTGCATATTATTCTACAAATATCTTTCTGCAGGCCGATTACACGGAAAAGCAGGCACTATTGGCATCTATGGGCTTTGGTATGGTCAACTTCTTCTTTGCCCTTCCTGCCGTGTTTACCATTGATACCTTCGGAAGAAGATCTCTTGTCTTGTTCACATATCCATTCCTGGCCCTGTTTTTGTTGGTAACCGGATTCGCCTTCTACATCCCTCAGCGGGAAGCTCGAATAGGCGTCATCATGTTTGGCGTGTACATGTACACGGCCTTCTATTCGCCAGGCATGGGCCCAGTCCCGTTTACCTACTCAGCTGAGGTGTTCCCGTTGCACGTCCGTGATATCGGTATGTCTCTTGGTACCATTACGCTTTGGGCATTCAACTTCATTCTTTCTCTCACCTGGCCTCCTTTGCTTGCTCGTCTAAAGCCACAAGGTGCGTTTGGATATTATGCTGGCTGGAATGTGCTTGGCTTCTTTGTCAGCTTCTTGATTATGCCAGAGACCAAAGCTCTGACTCTTGAGGAGCTGGACATTGTTTTCAGTGTCCCAACCTCAAAGTTTATCAAATACCAGTTCGAGCATATTCCTTACCATTGCAAGAAGTACTTTCTCCGCAAGAAGAACCTCCCTCCTAAGCGTGAACTTTACGAGTGGGCCTAATTCATTTTCATTTGTATTCATTTTAATTAATGCAATTTGCTTATTAATGCCAAGATACACGTCTTGCCAATACCACGACTATACAGTTTGCAACTTACCAGGATTAGCTTTGTCGTAGACCGACATGGCAAGGTCCAAGGTATAAAAGGTTGCAGTGTACTTGGAAATCTTACTTGTAAACTTTTATCTACAACGAGCCTGGAGCTGCATGGAGGTCTTTTAACTCAGACAACGGCTGGATCTCGCTATCGAATATCACGATTTTTTTTTTTTTTTTTTTTTTTTTTTTTCCTTATAATATAACTACAGCCTCAAGCATTCTAAATACATAATAGAGCCAGCTAAATCGCCGTAGTAAACAAACACGTCAGGAATTTTGATTTTGTTGTATTTCAAACCGACTGAGAAGCGATCTGCACAAACTCCTGAATGTTGCAGTGTTCCTGGACGGGGGGCCGACATCCTTTTTAGGGAGGTACACATTGTTTACAATACTTGCTTCATTGATATCTTGAACAAACATAGGGTAAAGTTCGAGCGCTTGAAAGGGCGTGTGTTGTGGTGAGTTAGTAGTTTGGACTAAAGTTGAGATACGATTTGCTGATACCTTGGCTGTAGTATTGGTACTGTGCGACAAGACTGGACTCCGTTTCAAACTTGTCAAAAAATATGAGCCGGGTCTCTAATGGACCAACTGCTTCTTCAGAAACAACTGGAGATTGCGGTCAGTCACCAGAACCTTCAAGTACTGCACCCACAGAACTGAATGGTGATTCTTATTTTTCGTTAGAACGAAGACCGGATCCATCTTCGTCAAGATCCACCCCGTCCCCTGGGACCAGAGCTAACGGAGGTATCAATACAAACTTGCTATCAGCACCCAACCTATCTGGTTCGGAGAGCGATTCGTGGCAAGATATTGATTCAGATACCGACGGGAAGCTTCCAAACGTGACAGGCGGACGACGACTCAAGTCAAAGCTGTCGAATGTGGTTGGTTCCGGTGATGAGGAATCATCATCAGATAATCGAAACCCCCGTAATGCCCGATTTGTCGATGCCGCCGAAGACGATAGAAAATCGACGTCTACTGCTAAGAAGACCGGCAAGAAGAATAATAAACTTTATAGGGCAGCTAAAAAGACATCGCCCAAATTCCGACCTAAGGAGAACATGCCAAATGGAAAAGCAGTTGATGGGGGCACCAAAAAGGAGTCTCCAAATCCGTCGTTTTTAACAAACGTCTTGAGATCGTCTTCGTATGCTGCACCGGGTTCAAAATCTTCCTTATTTCCCGGCACCCCATCCTCGGCTACTGGTGGCAGGCGTCTGAAAAAAGCTCGATCCAAAAGTGATGCCGGAATGCACTCTTTTACGTATAGTGATATGCTCAAGAGCCGTCGGTCGAAGAAGAACGGATATTCCAAATCGGAGGACCTACGTGATGACGATGAGCAGCAGGGCGAGGCAGAGGCAGGTGAAGCACCTGGTGAGCCCTCAGCAATTCACTCGGACACGGATTTACAAAACCAGCCTCAGGAAAGTTCTCCTAAGCGCCAGAATTCAACAAAACGGCGGTTCTTGTACAACAGAACTAATACGATGGGTGATTTTTTCCACTCTACTGATAGTCCGTCTGCATTGTTTAAGCGTCGTATATCAGTACTCAACAATAATGATAATCCGTCCAACGCAACTTGGAAGGACTTCAAAAACACGTTGCGCATGAATTTTGGTATAAAAAAGAAGCGCGACCAAAATGTGCCCCAGATTGATTATGATAAGTCTACAGAATTGGTTACAGAATTAGCCGCTGGCGCGCCAGCTGCCATTATATTTGCGGCGTCTTTCCAACGGGATGAAAAGAACTTGAAGCGTATTCCAGTATTATTGGAGCAAATAAAGTTCAAGTTGACCGATACTTCTGAATCTCCTAGGGTAAAGAATAGAAAGTATCGACTAGACCTGGAGTATGGATCAGGGCCTGCTCGTCTGACCTGGACTATTCACAAGGAATACAAAGAATTTTGGATGTTGCATAACCGCCTCAAGTCATTATCCTTCCAAAGCGCCAACCCATTTGCCGAAAAAAATCACTTACCCAAGTTCCCCGCGAAGCACCGTAACAAAACAACTGGCCATCCAACCATGTCCAATCCGGGGAGCTACAGACCAACCCCATCTGCTTCTCATCCAGATCTTTCCGCAAGGCGTAGTGTGACTGATGGCTCAAGCGCACAACAGAATGCCTTGGCACCAACTGCCTCACTGTTTTCTCTTAGTTCTCAGTCCACTGCATCACACCACACCGGGAGATTTCTGACACCATTCCACTCTAGGACTGAACAGGAGAATCAAGTTATTTTAGAGCAGAAGGCCAGGTTGTATGAGGAGCTTGCAAAAGATATGGAAATATATCTCAAATCCTTGTTCCAGCAATTTCGCTTCCGGCCAGACGCAAATAAGATTTTCCAGTTTCTTGAAATTTCAAACATGAGTATTCGTTTAGCACCCGAAAACTCATTCCATGGGAAGGAAGGCTACCTATTCATTCGATCTTCGTCGACCTTGCAAGGGTGGAGAGTGTCACATTGGAGACCAAATGATATAACACAAATGATCAATCGACACACACACAAGTGGTTTATGGTTAGACAGTCGTACATCGTCTGTGTTGAGAACATTTTTGAAACAAACATTCTGGAAGTATTCTTAGTTGATTCTTCATTTAGTGTGACTCAGCGTTCAATCACTGAAGACGTCACAAACACTGAACATGATGACACCAGGTCCATTCAAACTGCACCTGTTAACCCAATCCAAGCTAAATCAGGATTCGGAGGTAAGAGCGGTCAAGTCCACATCACGTTGCAGCTGGAGAATAATGAAAGAAAGATCAAGTTGGTGACTGGATCGGAGAAGAATTTGCAACTCTGGCTTGATAGCATTAATGAGATGAGGGAAAGGACAGTATGGAGTAAGAAGCAGAGGTTTGAGAGCTTTGCACCTATCCGGCGAAATGCGCATGCTCAATGGTTTGTTGATGGCGTAAGTATTTTTAGTTTCATGTTTTTTGGTCAAAAAATTTCTCACAAAAATTCTTTAGCGGGATTACATGTGGGCGGTGAGTGAGGCCATCTCGCTGGCGAAAGATGTTATTTATATTCATGATTGGTGGCTGAGCCCGGAGCTATATTTGAGAAGGCCACCAGAGGGCAACCAAGAATGGCGAATTGATAGATTGCTCAAACGAAAAGCTGAGGAAGGCGTTAAGATTTTCGTTATAGTGTACAGAAATGTTGGGCAGACGATTCCAATCGATTCCATGTATACAAAGCACTCGTTGTTGGACCTCCATGAGAATATACATGTTATGAGATCACCGAATCAACTCTTGCAAAACACATTCTTTTGGGCGCATCATGAAAAACTCTGTTTAATTGATCATACTATTGCATTTGTGGGGGGTATTGACCTGTGCTTTGGTAGATGGGATACTCCAGCTCATGTGCTTAATGATGACAGGCCCACCGCCTTCTACGACGAAAACACACGATCGTATGAAGGTACGCAGATCTGGCCCGGTAAAGATTACTCAAATCCAAGAGTCCAAGATTTTTATTCGCTTGATCAACCATACGAAAGTATGTATGACCGCGCAAAGATCCCCCGAATGCCGTGGCATGATGTGCATATGATGGTGGTTGGCCAGCCTGCCCGAGATTTAGTGAGGCACTTTGTACAGCGATGGAATTACCTAATTCGTCAAAAGCGGCCGTCTAGAAACACTCCATTATTACTTCCGCCAGCGGATTTTACCGATGAGCAAGTGAGGCAGCTGAATTTTGACGGAACATGTGAGGTTCAAATACTTCGTTCCTCAGGAATGTGGTCTCTAGGGTTGCAGAAACATGAACAAAGTATACAAAATGCCTATCTCAAAGCCATTGAGCAAAGTGAACACTTTGTTTATATTGAAAATCAGTTCTTTATCACTTCCACGTCTTTGGAGAATACTAGAGTTGAAAACAGGATTGGCGACGCGTTGGTTGAACGAATTATTAGGGCGCATGAAAATGGCGAGGACTGGCGAGCCGTCATCGTAATCCCCCTCATGCCGGGCTTTGAATCACAGGTGGATTTGCCTGATGGATCTAGTGTCCGTGTTATTATGCAGTGCCAGTACTTCTCCATATCCAGAGGTTCCGATAGTATATTCGCTCGGTTGGAAAAAGAGGGGATCAACCCCGATGATTATATTCAATTTTTCTCGCTTCGGCAATGGGGCAAAGTCGGACCTAATAAAAAGCTTGTTACAGAGCAACTTTATATTCATGCCAAAACTATGATTGTGGATGATAGACTGGCAATAATCGGCTCGGCGAATATAAATGAAAGATCAATGAGGGGCAACCGAGATTCTGAAGTTGCAGCAATCGTTCGAGACGCTCATCAGATTGACTCGTATATGGGCGGGCGACCCTACAAAGTTGGTAAATTTGCACACAGCCTACGCGTTAGACTGATGCGGGAGCATCTTGGCGTGGATGTCGACCAGTTGGACCTTGTCGAGCGAGAGGCCGAAAAGCTAGACCTTGTTGAGTACCCAGACGGGACGAGGAAATATGTGCAAGGAGAGAAACGACCAGAGAGAAGGAGAGCGTCTTATCAACAGAGCAACACGACAAAGCAAGAGGAGTTTTCTATGCCTACTGAGGCCATTGAGATGAGGGGGTTCAATCATTTTGCAGGAATTGACAACATTGGTTGGAGAGAAAAGAAGGCATTGAGCTCAGACAACCGTATTCAAGGGAATGCCAAGCATCGCCAGGATGTTGAAGGATTCGGTTTTGACCGTTGGAAGGAAAACGAAAAGATTCGTGCAACTGTGAAGGAAGAAGAACGTACCAAGGTCAATACAGAGATGAGTAGAGTAGAGCAGCATGTTGCAGAAATATTAGCTGAAGAACCCATCGATAATCTCATAAAGTTTAAGCGGAAATTGTATGAGCGGGTTGCCAATGTTTCGCTGCACAGAAATGTGGGCTCTCCCGAGGAAGGTGACACAACAAATGGCACAACATCGTTTAACAAGTCACAATCCCATTCAAGTAATGACGGCTCCGACTGCGATAGCAACAATGATGCAGAGGGAAATGGTTGCCAAATTAAGGCGCCAAAGGCGGTAGACCCTTACGCGTTTGAAGATCCTCTCTGTGAAGACTTTTACTTTGATTTATGGCTGCAGATTGCTGAGAATAATACATGTCTCTATCGAGAGGTCTTCCGGTGCCAGCCTGATGATGAGGTCCAAACATGGAAAGAGTACAAGGAATATGTGAAGTACGGAGATCTCTTTTCCGAAGCCCAGGATTTGATGAGCGGAGGCAAACCGTCATCTGATCCAGCAGCTAGTCGAACCCAGCATGCACCTCTTGGTGATGTGGATAATTTGTTTAGTAATGACGGAGACGCTGACAACGAGGAAGAGGAGGAGGACGACGACGATAACGATGAAAATCTGGACCCCCTTAGCGAGCAAGTAACTGGTGACGGAGCTCATCAGACGTCTCAGAGCGAAAACAAGGGGAAATGGAATAGTACTAGCGGAGACAGTACTACGCAGCCGACGCAATCTAACACAAGACGTAGGCGAAGGGCCAATACAAGGTCTTCTCGACGTCATTTCTCTCATTTTACTGAACGCACCCCAGACCCACTCGAAGCTGAGAAGAAGCTTAAAAACATTACTGGCCATCTCGTTCTGTTCCCAGCTGACTGGCTCTCTAGGGAATGGGAAACCGGCAACTGGTTCTACAGTTTGGATAGAATACCACCTGTCGAAATCTACAACTAGAAATGCATATGTTTTTCCGTATTTACTAATCTTTTGAAATTTAATACAGTCAACTTTGTTTCCTTTAAAAAAGCAAGCTCCTTGTTTCTTCTGCTGACTCAAGTTTCGTTCAAAACAAGAAACACTATGCAGTCGTCTCTTAGGACACATTATGCGGAAACCATGCAAATTTCTTCAAGGTCGTACCGCCAAGATACAATTATACCAATCGTGCGAATTGTAGGAATACAAAATAATAGTAACAAATCCCCTAAGCCGTGAATCGGTCTTGTTTTATATTTTCACCTCTCGGACAAATCCGTAAGCAGTGGTTCCCACTACAAACTAAGCTGGATAGCTGAAGGTTCACTGCTTTATAACATGCACTTTCCACTTAAATATGCAACCCTGAAAATCCAAAAAACGTTGCAAGGCTTGAGATGCATAGGCATTCTTGACCTGCAGCCCAGAAAATTCAATTAAACCATTATCCAATGGCCACTTGCCTTTCTCGGAAACACGTAGCTTTCCGAGGTGGTAAAAATATCCCAGATCAGCCCTCACTTTTCGACAAGACTTTTGGGTTTGTGTAGTAATAGCTCGAACGTTGGAGCCAAACGACCGTTTAAGACATCTTGTCCCTCAACAGAATTAGACAACCAGAGGAGAGTGGTTGATACTCGGCTATTCCCGTCCAATGAGAATGTTAGGCTGGCGCATGTGAAACAAGAGGGAGTAGTTGGCACGTAATCAAAGATCGCCGGGGTTGGGAAGACGTAGCCACACAGCCACAGTTTAATTATTTATTCGCCTTGTAGGACTTTTCCTCCATAACACTCTCCCTCTAGCAGTGAATATACTAACATCCCTCAATGAGCTACATCAGTACGGGGCCCCCAACTCTATTCGGGGTTCCGCTAAAATTGGTCAGCTTGGTAACATTAACTTTGCAAAACTCGTCGTTAATCTTAGTGATGCATTATTCCAGGGTGATGCCTGGATATGACAGTTCATCGAGGTATTACGCGTCTACAGCGGTATTTCTGAACGAATTGTTTAAGCTGGCCATTTGTGCGACAGTTTCTATTAGAGAGGTTGGACTGAAGGAAACATATTCTCAAGCGCTTGGAAATGACTGCCTCAAACTTGCTGTTCCGGCCGTATTGTACACGTTGCAGAACAGCTTGCAATATGCTGCCGTCTCCAATTTGGACGCAGCTACCTTTCAAGTGACCTACCAACTGAAGATTTTGACCACCGCCTTTTTCAGCGTTGTGATGCTTAAACGGGTGTTGTCTCGAGGACAATGGGTGTCGTTGGTCTTGTTGACGATTGGCATTGCATTGGTCCAAATCCCGTCTGAGGTGGTGAGCAGCTACTTGTTTAAGCCGGCGCAAACAGAAAAAATGAACCAAAAACGGAGCGACGGTGAAGAGATGAACCAGTTTGGGGGGCTGGTTGCAGTGTTGGTGGCTTGTATTCTAAGCGGGCTAGCTGGGGTGTATTTTGAGAAAGTACTGAAGGGCACTCAGCCTTCGCTATGGGTTAGGAATATCCAGCTCAGCTTTTTTTCTCTATTCCCGGCCTTCTTTATTGGTGTAGTTGGGAAGGATGGGGCCAATATTGCAGAGAACGGCTTTTTCCACGGATACAATTTTGTTGTCTGGCTGGCAATTGGCCTACAGGCGTTTGGCGGCATTGTGGTTGCTTTGTGCGTCAAATATGCAGATAATATCGCCAAAAACTTCGCTACATCTATCTCAATATTGCTGTCTTGCATCGCTAGTGTGCTCTTCTTTGATGACTTCATTCTGTCTTCAAATTTCGTCGTCGGTGCCCTGTTGGTCGTGTACGCTACATATCTCTATTCAAATGCCAAAGCGGAGAGTAGCTGAGTTATTTAATCAACGAATTATTTAAATATTATTTCTCGCGAAGTCTTACACAGAAAATTAATATATTCAAACCGGTTTCTTGGTTTCCTGCACCGAACTTGCTTGGGTAAGACTATATTCGACGGATTCGGCGGCACAGTCATACCACGCTTAATATATGAATATTATTTGCTCTGACAACAGGAAATAATAATATCCATTAAGTCTGACAGAAACGGGGGTCATGAACATATATAAAAGGCGGTTGTGTCGATATCCTAGGACCATCAACAATGAAGATTACTCTTCTTGCAGCTGTGGCCTTGTCCACTGCAGTTTGTGCTCAATCAGGCAGCTTTCCAGTACCAACAGTTAGAGGCCCTGACACCAACGTTGCCCAGTCGGAAGACAACGACATTACTCCAGTTCGTGCGAATGAAGTAGGGCCAGCGGAAGGAAGTGAGGAACAACCTCCGAATGGAGGGACGGTGAATTCAGCTGGGCCAGCGGAGCCAATTGAACAGCCTCCAACTGCTGATTCTGCGTCAATTATAGCACCCCAGGCTGCTGCAAATCCTGCCCTATCAGCCAAATTAGAAACGCCAAACTCAGCTGGGCTCGCGAAACCTGTGCCTCAGACAGGAGCTGCGATATCAGCAAAATTAGAAGCACCAAATTCAGCTGGACCCGCTGAAGCCGTGCCTCAAGCAGGAGAGTTAATCAGTTTACCGGGGACATATGCACGAACTACAATTGACATCACTCAGCCAACCCCCTCCAGCTCCGTACCTGCTTCGAGTTCTGCTCCAGCCTCTAGTTCTGCTCAGGCATTGAGCTCTGCTGCAGTGTCGAGTTCGGCACCAGCATCGAGCTCTGCTCCAGCCTCTAGTTCTGCACCAGTCTCTAGTTCTGCACCAGCATCGAGTTCTGCACCAGTCTCTAGCTCTGTTCCAGCCTCGAGTTCTGCTCCAGCATCGAGCTCTGCTCCAGCCTCTAGTTCTGCTCCAGTATCTAGTTCTGCACCAGTATCTAGTTCTGCTCCAGCCTCTAGCTCTGTTCCAGCCTCTAGTTCTGCTCCAGCATCAAGTTCTGTTCCAGTGTCTTCCGCACCAGTCTCCAGTTCTGTACTACTTTCCAGTTCTACTCCCCTTTCTAGTTCTGCCCCAGCCTCCAGCTCAGCTCCGGCTTCAAGTTCAGCACCAGCATCGAGCTCTGCGCCAATTTCTAGCTCTGCTCCTGCTTCGAGCTCTGCTCCAATCTCCAGTTCAGCTCCTGCCTCTAGCTCAGCACCACTATCCAGTTCTGCTCCAGCTTCAAGTTCTGCGCCAGTCTCCAGTTCAGCACAAGTCTCTAGCTCTGCTCCAGCATCGAGCTCTACTCCAGCCTCTAGTTCTGCTCCAGCCTCTAGTTCTGCTCCAGCCTCTAGTTCTGCTCCAGCCTCTAGCTCTGTCCCAATTTCGAGCTCTGCTCCAGCTTCAAGTTCTGCTCCAGCCTCTAGTTCTCCACCAGTCTCTAGTTCTGCACCAGTCTCTAGCTCTGCTCCAGCCTCTAGTTCTGCACCAGTCTCTAGCTCTGTTCCAGCCTCGAGTTCTGCTCCAGCATCTAGCTCTGCACCTGTTTCGAGTTCTGCTCCAGCGTCTAGCTCTGTTCCAACCTTGAGCTCTGTTCCAGCTTCGAGTTCTGCACCAGCTTCCAGCTCAGCACCAGCCTCTAGTTCTGCACCAGCATCGAGCTCTGCGCCAATTTCTAGCTCTGCACCAGCATCGAGTTCTGCACCAGCCTCTAGTTCTGTTCCAGCCTCGAGCTCTGTTCCAGCCTCGAGCTCTGTTCCAGCATCGAGTTCTGCTCCAGCATCGAGTTCTGCTGCTGCTTCCAGTTCTGCTCCAGTCTCCAGCTCAGCACCAGTTTCTAGCTCTGGTGCTTCCAGTTCTGCTCCTACCTCTAGCTCAGCTCCTGCTTCGAGCTCTGCCCCAGCCTCTAGTTCAGCACCAGTCTCCAGCTCAGCTCCCGCTTCTAGTTCTGCACCGGTTTCTAGTTCAGCACAAGTCTCTAGTTCGGCTCCAGCGTCTAGTTCAGTTCCAGCGTCTAGCTCTGTTCCTGTTTCGAGCTCTGCTCCTGCTTCAAGTTCGGCACCAGCATCGA
>JAJMBO010000219.1:0-15349 GCA_030585065.1 Blastobotrys persicus
TCGGCACAAGAACACAACACAGCGAAGTCAGCTTACCGGCTCGTGATCTCAAAGCAGGTGCCAAAAATTTGTGTGCGAATGAAATCCGCCATTATTGCGACAACAGTTTTGTGAGTGAGGTAGCTAAAGAGGTTTGTCGTTTCTTTTCCCCTCGCCAAAATTAATCCCGCCTTGTACCGGTTACCCGGCCGGCGCGACGGGCAGTGGACAAAGTGTGCATTGTGTACATTCTTGAGGGTCTGAGGGTCCTTAGTGTTCTGGTCGTTAGCTCTTTGGCCAGCCCAAGGGTGTCAATGAGGGCAATGTGTTTTGGGGAATTTGGACTCGAGGATAAGAGCGTTGTGGACGCTGTCGACTCGGAATGCGGGACATCCGATCAACGAGTATATTATTTTGTACATTTGCTCTGTAGCCGAACTTAGTATGATAATGGTGAGGGGAGAGGTTGTTTAGACCTGGTGTCCTTTTCCGTCACTTAGCAAGCATTGGCCCTCGCTTTACCGTTGATATCAATGGCCCGTGCGTCGGCTGTTTCAGGTGTATTTGACAATCGCTTAACTGTTAGCGCAAGGAAATGGGAATTAGAATAGTAAGTGACGGGCGGTATAATAAACTGATTAAACGTCAAATGAATAGTAAGTGAAATGGTAATATCTTACATTGCCGAACCCTGTAGTATAAGTTGCGCATTCTTTAATCGTTATACTTTTTTCTATAAGGTATATAGCAGAGCCCAATTGCCACTCGTCGTGTTGCTTGGGCCTGTTTCTTGTATTTAGGTATATGTGTGTAAACGGTATGTTGATACGAGTGACGTTCTTGGGCTCTCTCGGTATCTGCGATTGCCCACGTTTCACTTTGCAGATTAAACATGCGTATAGATAAACAGTCCAAGGTCCATTTCCGTGAGGCGATTTCCGTTGAGCGGTTTATAAGTTGTTGCTTGGTCCTGTCGTCTCTAATACTTGTTCTGGAGCAAATTCAGCCAAAAAAATTAATATACCGTGAGACTGGAACCAATGACGGCTACTATACTAACAGTTAAGGCTTTACGATTGGTTTTGTACAGCACAAGCAATAGGGTGGTCTCTGACAATGTCTTATATGGGCAATTGTTCAAATTCCGAGATATATATTTTGCTACAGAAAATCCCTTCCAATTACCAGCATTTGCGCTATTTCACCATGATGTGCTGTCAACTCATACCCCGACGGCACATTTCCCTAGTCGCAATTGTTACACAGCCACAGTGGAGGGCATGTAGATGATCCAGCATCTGTAGAGATGAGGGGACCAATCTGGTGTAATTGGACGTCTCTCGTTATACACATTGAGAGCTAAAGGCAAGCCCACAAGATAACAAAACATTTCCCGCGACAGAAGAGAACACGAAAGCTGATTATATATTCAAAAACATTCCAGAACACGATAACGAAGCGATCGAGTGGTGTGGGGTAAACGGCCGGTTATCGACGGGAGCGGCGGGAAACGGCCGCAGATACGGATACTCGCACACAGCAGTGGATCACATTACTTGGGATCATCTCTCGTTGCGAGCAAGCTAACGACGTGAAATGGCTCGGAAATCGCACCTTTGATTCGGAGTCTGGCGATGCTCATCTGTTGCTGTCTGTATGCAATCGCATTAATCATCGGAGGACCGCCGATCATTGTCGCAGCCACCAGGGTGCAGCCGACGATCAACCGCTATTTTGTGCGTGATTCATCTAACGGCATTTCCATACAAATTTATAAAAAGGCGACCGGCGGCACCAGGAATTTTTTTTTTTTCTTCTTCTTCCTTCTCATCAACGCACTAATTTTGTTTCCATTTTCTTCTTTTCGTTATTCTTATTTATAGTCATGAGGCACCCGATCCCGCGACTAGAGGACTATGACGTGTCTGCGAAAACCGGGTTCCTGCCGGAACGTGCGCCCTTGGAACGGCTGAGCGACGGCTATTACAAGGTGTGGGAAGATCTGGTAGCCGAGCTACCGTCGTTAATCATGACCCGGAAATTAAGGCCTCTGGTAGACCAGATGCCTATCCTTGACACGGACAACCTAGGCGACGACATTCGAGAGTGGCAACGGGCATGCGTGGTGTTGGGTTTTCTGAGTCACGGCTATGTGTGGGCCGGTGAGAAACCCAGCGACCATCTGCCTCGGCAACTAAGCGACCCGTGGGTGGCGGTGTGTGGTAAGCTAGAACTGCCTGCAATTGTTTCGTACGCGGGCGTCTGTTTATGGAACTTCAAGCCAATAATTAGCTCAGCTGATTGGGAGCTGGACAATTTGGCCACCCTCAACACCTTCACAGGCTGTCTGGATGAATCGTGGTTTTATCTCGTTTCCACAGCAATTGAAAGACAAGGCGCCCCTGCCTTGGCCACTGGGTTAGAGGCCATTCGCGCCTGTCGACAAGGCGATAGCGAAAAGGTGGTTTCCTGTCTACAGCAATTGGCCGAGGCCATTGACACCATCACCCATTCTTTGGGTCGAATGCATGAAATGTGTGACCCGCACATCTTTTATTTTAGGATCCGGCCATTCCTTGCCGGATGGAAGAACATGGCCGACGCAGGTCTACCACATGGTGTCCGGTATGGCGATGAAAAGGAATATCGTCAGGTAGCAGGCGGCTCTAACGCCCAGTCGTCGCTGATTCAGGCACTAGACATTCTGTTGGACGTAGAGCATCATCCAACCGGGGAGCGGCCTACAAAGCAACCCAACAAGGACCAACAAGAGGGCCTTCGCGCCAAAAAGAACCACAACTTCATCCACGAAATGCGTAAATACATGCCTGGCCCGCACAGACGATTCTTGGAGGAGCTGGACAAAGTGGCAGAGATCCGCGATTATGTCGTACGCGAGGCCAACAACACTCCGGCTCTGGCGCTATCTTATGACGCCTGTTTGGCAGTTCTACGAGCTTTCCGTGACAAGCATATTCAGATTGTTTCCCGTTTTATTATCCTACAGGCCCGTCAAGCTCACAAAAGCTCGTCGGCCACAAAGCGAGATGGCCTGGCAAACAAAAACTCCGGCGGCGGCGGACGAGGAACTGGTGGCACGGCTCTTATCCCGTTTCTCAAACAGGCTCGCGATGAGACTGGCGACCCTGCTGCGTCGTCTTGGGGTCGCCGGCTGTTGTTATCGCACGCCGGAAGCAACAGCCACTCTAACAAGCGTAAAGACTCGTTCGATCATTCGGATGATAACAAGAAGCCCAAGATGGGCCTCAAAGTTGATGTTGACTCAGACACTTCAGACTCTGGGTCTTCTCAAGTGGGGTTGTCAGGAAAATGGGATATCTATCACGACGCTAAGGACATCGCTCATTGGTAATAGAAAATATTATATACTCGCATCTGCACAACGCGAATCTACTCTTACTTTTAAACTCCATTTTTATTCGCTTTTACTCCTTAGAATGTATTCCGTCCTTCAATTAGCATCTTCATCAATGCGGTTAGCCAGACCTTCATCCCTTATTCAGATCAGGGGTTAGGGTTAAAGGCAGGAGACGTTTAGGAGACTACTCCCACGAAAGTGCACGGCATCATCACACAAACTCGTTTACCACTAGCCCACCATGCTGCCTTTAGCCTTGCCCGCAATCATGTTTGGATTGCCCATGCTCATGTGGAATTTCATCCTGTATGCGATTCCACATGATTTGCCCAAGGGTCTCACCAACACGGACGTGACATTGCTCATTGCCCATCCGGATGATGAGCTAATGTTTTTCAGTCCAACGTACATGCAATTGGTGCGACCCCACAACAATAACACTGTGCGAATTGTCAGTGTTACGTCGGGCAATGCCGAGGGTCTCGGGGAAATTCGCAAGCAGGAACTTGTGGACGCAGCTAAGATCATGAATCTTACGGAACCTGAGAAACACGTTACTGTGATTGATGACCCCGAGATTCCAGACAGTATGGATGCTCAATGGGATCCTAGACGGCTCGAGGAGATTTTGGAAAAGAACGTGAAGTCCAAGGTTCTCGTTACCTTTGACAACCACGGAGTTTCCGACCATGCCAACCACAAGGCATTGTACGGGGCTGCTGCGAGATGGAAGAGCGCCGATCCTGCCCTGCGTAAGGTCTGGACTCTTGACTCTGTCCCCATCTACCGCAAATACATCTTCTTTGTTGATGCCTTGTATGCTTATGTTCGTGACCACTACCTCGAGGGATTCAACCCACGACGCGCAGTCATCACCAACAGACAGCTTGAGTACCAATGGGTCAGAAAGGCTATGGTTAACGGCCACAAATCGCAGGTCAAATGGTACAGATTCTTCTACCTCCAATTTTCCCGTTACATGGTCATCAACGATCTCACTGAAATGTAATCAGATAAACAGTTAATACAGTAGCCCTTGACCACTATGAAAAAAATGCATTGTGCGATGTGGATACAGATTCTATTGAGTACGCTTCTTCCTAGCTTTGGTTCTACCATGGTGGCCTAAAAACTCTCTTTCTGCTTGTTCGTTACGAAGCGAGATTCTAACCCGTCTTTGGCGTTCGCGATACAGTCGTTTGGTCAACGCACGTCCAGGTACCTTTGAGTTTTCTAGGAAATACAATACTCTACGACGTGCATTATCAAGCTTTTCACTTTTTGGGCCATATTCATGCAGGAGTTTAAGCGCACGGTGTCGTCTACCGAGCTCGATAAGCAGTCGACTTGTTCGGTTGAAATATGTTGCCAGAATGTTGTCCTTGTGTCGTAGGTTCGGAATGGATTCAATCCATCGCATCTCTCTCAGGAGCTTATGCGCTTGCTTACGTGAGCGCAGATACATCAGTCGTAGATTGAACATGTACGGAGTCGGGGTAACGTTATACACCGTGGTCATGGAGCCCCATAAAAGTTCAAAAGTTCCTCTGGGGGTGGTCCCACGCGGAGTAGTGGTTCGGAATGTCCACTTGAGAGCTGCATTCCAAAACTTGGTAGCCGCCAAAGTTGAAAGATTAATACTATACTTTCTTTGCAGCCAATCCACATATTCCAAACCTTCGGCCATTGCGCCGTTGAATCCGTAGGCATGCACCAGGGTTGTCAATGTCGAAAGATTAGGGTGAACCATTGAACCATACCTTGCCAGATGGTACTTCTTGGACTCGTGGACGTCGTCACCCAACCGACCCCAGATTGACGATGTGACTGTTCTGACACCATCCAAATCTTGCTGTTGCGCAAATCCAAGCAACAACAGTTCATACGTCTCTGAATTAGGTACGCACCCTTCTTGACAAAGCTCCTTAAACAATGTAACTGGGTCATTCACCTTCTCTGGCTGTGGCACCGGCGTTCGCGAATAGCCTGGCCACGTATGGACATCGCAGCTACACGACGCCCAGATGTACGCATTCCATAGTCCTGTCGTCTTTTCAATATTATTCTCCTCGACTTCTCGCCAGAGTATATCAACCGACTCGAAATCTCTCGCCTTAAAAGCAGCTTTGATCAATCTCCCGTACTCTTGTGCGCTCAACGTATACCCGCCGTTCCTTATGGCTTCAACAACCGTCTGTAGCCGCTCCCATGTGCGATCCGGCTTGTTTGGTGCAGTGGCAATTAGGTTTAACAATGCTCCACATTGTGCCTTTGAAAATGTTGACAAAAGTCGACGGTTCTCCGCATACAGCGAGTGAAACCTGCTCCAGCTCAATTCTGGCAGCTTGCTTCCAATATGCTGCACCAGAGCCTCCACTCTAGGATCGACATGCTGCCTCGAGTGGACCACCAGTTTGTTGAAGTTTATGCATAATGGGTCGTTGGCTAGTAGATTTCTTCCTGTTTGTGGTAAGTGCGACGTATCCTTCAGCCCCTTTCGTATTATGTGTGCAGCAGGGGCTTCGCCGTATCGGCTGGGTTTAATCTGCCGAGCAGCTTTTGTCGAATATCCCCGTCCAAGTGTCCCTTTCACCCGGCAAAGCTTCATTAGTAGTCAAATTTTACTTCCCGAGAAGTATAAAGATCAAAGCTGAAATTTTACGCGCAAACGCGCATTCATAGAAATATAAGAAAACAGGCCGAAATAACCAGTTACGTGAGAGGACAATGATACAACATTGGTGTGTAAGGGTCAATAAGAAAATTGGCTACCGGGAAGGCGTTAGAGGTTCGTATGCTCAAGTCCGCTGAATTGTATACCTATTACGCGATACATGGATAGTAGGGCAATTGTGGCTGCCGAAGTGGCTTATGCAAACCCTCGGAGCCAAAGATAACCCTTGACAAATGAACAGGCCCCTGCAGAAAATTTAAACGATTACAGAGCCGTCATTGGAATGTGGGCTTGTTCTGTTGTTCTATGACAAAATGACTGGGTTAGGGTAATTTTTTTTGGAATTGGTATATCGTCGCACGGAAAAACGCGAATCGGTGGTTAATCAATCAAGGAAGCTCGACGCGTGGTTGAACGGATGGATACCAATGAATCGGCGCCATTGCGAGGAAAAGTTTTTTGCTGTACTGCCGTAGAGGTGGAGGAGAGGAATAGGATTGCCGCGGCTATTGAAGGAATGGGGGGAGTGCACAAGACTAATCTGATGACCGATGTAACATACTTGATTGTTGGATCAAGAGAGACAGAGAAATATGAATACGCGGCTCGGCATAGAGGAGATATGACATTTCTGGTTCCAGAGTATCTTCCTAAATTGTTCGAACGATGGAGTGCGGGAGAGGAACTTGAGGATATTGAGGATGAGTTAAGCAAAGGCAAATTGGGGGTGTTTGAAAGGCTCAATATTTGTTTTACGAATATTGCCGGTAGTAGAGAGGACTTGATCAACCTAGTGCAGGAAAATAAAGGTGTATACTTTCCCGATCTAACGAGGAGAGTGACGCATTTGGTGTCGCCAACCAAAACGGGCAAAAAGTTTCAATATGGTCAGAAATGGGGGATCACCATTGTATCGCCCGAGTGGCTCTTTCAAAGCGCACAAAGAGGTGCCTGCTTGGATCCTATTTATTATAGCCTAGACCTGCCAAAAGAACAAATTGGGGTAGGAGCATTTGTTGACAAGACGCTACATCGACAGAGTAACCCAGTAGTGGTGAAGAGGAAGGAGGAATCTAAACAAGCATGGGATAGCATTTTGGAAGGAATTGAAAGAGCTTCTCAGAACAATAACAACTTGGATCGTGAGGGCCATGCATGGGATGAGGATGACGATGCAATGGAACGTGGGCCCGAGCCAGACCCGGATTCTGATTCCGAGGAGGACCTTTTTCTGAATGGAGAAGGGGAGGCAAGACAAAAAAGGGGCATTTTTGATGGCCATGTTTTTGATTTTCATGGCTTTAATGATAAACAGTTGAAAATTTTGAAGGATACTATAGTTTCCAATTTTGGTGAGATTGTTGATGATACGACTGCTCCTACATTTTATATCGTAAATTCGACAGACAGTTGCATTCCTGATGGAATTCCGTTTTCAGCATCAGTGGCTACTGAGCGCATGATTGAAAGGTCGCTGTATAAAAAGGAACTAATTTATGACCAATGGGGAAAGTTTGTTGAGAATCGGTCAATATCAGATTTTCAAGGAATGCGCATCGCTACTTCAGGATTTTCAGGGGTTGACGAATTGCAGCTGCCTAAATTATTAGAACTCATTGGAGCTAAGCCGCAAACAGTGTTTAATAGAGATTGTGAACTTTTGATCGCCAAGCCAGACTCTAGGAAGGTCAAGTACGCTCTTCATTGGGGGATACCTGTGGTTAACGTGGACTGGATTTTCGAGTCCATCCAACGAAACAAAATGGTCGACCTGAGCTCACCACGGTTTGTTATCGATGGAAAGGAGGCTGTTGACCGGACCGTGGTCCGCAAATTACTACCTGAAAGCACGACCTCGATAACTAGAGAAGAAACGCGACTTGAAACGCCTGTTGAAAGCCACAGTTCTACCAAACGAGAAAAGTCTTACTACGAATATCTGGAGGACATTGACACCAGCCATGCGAAAAGGAGGGCAGAGTCTCGTCCTCCTGCAGAAGTGAAGCGCAAGGAGCGAAAATTGATTGGCCGTGCTGTCACCTCAAATCTTGCCAGCAGAAATGGAACTCTAGATACCACAGCTGTCTCTACTGGACAAAAGAACTTCGTGTTTGAAGAAGATGAACGCCCGAAATTTGGGGTTGAATATGCTGAAGACGAAAGTAGGAACGACCGCCGAAAGTTGTTGGAAGCCGTCGGAGGTGATATTACGCCGTCACAAGCACTGACTCTAGAAGAAGATGCAAACAGACCACAAATGTCACCAGCTACCGACGTAAATACAAGTTTCCAGGAAACACTGGGCCAAAAGCGTAATAGGCTAAGATCTCGTGGCTAACCCATCAGAAATGAATTGACGGCGTTCAGAGTTGCTCTACTCGGATTGACCTTCCGCTGCGTCACAATGACTGCTAGTCTTTGTCGGATGTGATCCTTGTTCATGTACTGGGACGTCTTGCTCTGAAGGCCTTCGCCGTTAGCCGTGTAATACAGGCAAAGTAGTACCAGAGCTACACCAACGCTAAAGTCACTACCACTATCACATGTTATCAGCACGTTTTTATCTGGAGAGTGGATCTTTTCGTATTGCGAGATGATAGTTGGCAGAGCGGTTCTCAAGTCTTTTGATCCCTTTTTCCCTGCATGGAGCCGTTGTACGATAACTTTATCACAGTTTTGGTCAGTTGCTTCTTGACTGAGGTTTATCTGAACGTCGAAAAACGAAGGTTTAGTATCGACAGCCCTGGATTTCCCAATCCACATTTTTGTGGGCTGAATTCTAGACCAATCATTTTTTTGCCCACCATTCTTACACACAGACTTAGTTTGCATTTCAGATATCAGCTCATACAGTTCGTCATCCGAGTAATGCATTCGTTTTAGTTCATCTTGATTTGTCCATAATATCTCGGGCGTAAGCAACTCAGCCCATTCTTCATGATCATCTGCAGCACCTTGTACATAACAAAACCCCTGACGAAATTCTGTTCCATCCTGAACCCTTCTTGAAGCTGTACACAGAACAATGGGGAAGAATTCATCAAAGCGGGGGGTCTCTTCTGGCAAATATGAGTCTGGGGTCACCCAGATGGGCCGAAGGGGTTTATTATTCAACTTTTTTCTTAGTACATCCAAATCCAAACCCATTGATTTGAATTGAGACACCCATTCGGAAATATGCGCATTTATCTGACTATGCTCACTCCTAGAAACTGCATTCGGAGGTGTATAGAACATGTTCAAATCAAATAGGGCCAAATTTAAAACAGAACACCAAATTGGAATAGTCTTAGACAGAGCGTCCGGCATACGTTTCCCACGTCTAGTAGAGTCTACTATGATAACGCCGCCGTGGTGAGCAATTGTGTCCAATAGATGAGTGTTTAAGCGACGGAATGAAAAGCCCCATTGACCGGTATGACCGTCTGTTGATTTGAAGTAAACAGACTCAGTAATGTCCTTAGGATCAATATACCAGCGGCCACAGCGTTCATTAGCTATTAACGGAAGCTGGTATACCGTCGATACCTGCTTCACGAACCTAGCATCACAAAAGATTGATTGTATTCTATTCCTCACACTTCTAGATTCCTTCCTAATGGACTTGGATACGGTAGCGAAGTTTTCTGCTACGAATTCGTTAAAGTTCTGCAAAGTCTCAGTAACCTCCATTTCCGAGTGAAATTTGCGTTCGCTTCTAAAGGTTCGTCCCAACGCAGTTTTTGCAAGCGACCAGACAGACTGGCATTGAATCTGGACAAATGTACCAGCTATGTTGGTAATGGGGTACTAATTGTACTGTGGAATCTAACGTTTACTCATATATTTAATATGAACCTGATTGTCCATTGACGACAAGCTCCGTAGTTTTATCGGAAGGTGATTGAAAAACTAGTCTCGTACATCTCGTACAACGACTTACACTAAAACGACCATTGCTTTTATACTATTGCAGTCAACGGCCTTTTTCTCAGCAACATTGAAGTATTACATACCATAGATATTAACTTTTTCTCTTCACACTCGGCCTGGCCATTATCGGTGAACATCGGGAAATACCTGAGAGATTTCCCAACTACGACACAACTTACAAACCAACAAAAAATGTCTAGGGGCCCGGGGAGACAGGACTACATAGCGCGGATTCGTTATCAAAACGAATTACCGCCGCCGCCATGTCCTCCCAAACTGCTAGATATGCCTGTCGATGTGAAGCAGTTGGCGTCCTCATCATTTTTATCAGATTTGGCGCGAAAGCAGCCGTTCAATATGGACGTGGACCTAGATCTCGGTATGCCATTGGACATGTCTGAAGTTCCTGGTATTTTTGATCGAGGAGATGAGACGGGAGTGTATCCAATCAACTCTGGAGACGCAGATTTGGACCCAAAGGACCGTGCCTTGTTGAAGGAACCGAGCGGGGGCGTAGGAGGAACAAAATCACAACCAAGTGTCTCATTTTTGCGTCGAACCGAATATATTTCGTCAGAAGTGGTTAAGCAAAAGGGATCATTTGAATCTAAGACTACTGCACTTAAGAAGCGGGAAAGGAATGAAGACCTGGATCCCGAGGAACAACTGCGTGTGGTCGAGTCCACATTCGATACGGCTAATTCGAAATTGGAGTCAGTCAGGCATCCAATCAAGAAGCAACGCAAAGCGGTGGAATCCTGGCCTTTGCTGCCCGACTCAAAAATGTTCGACCTGGTGTACCTTGCCGTTAAAATGGTGGGATCCGCTGCGCTGAGTAATAGAAAAGCTCCGATCTCTCGTCCAAGTTTGTCCACCGCTCTTTTCCGAAGAAATGTCGTGGATAATGATGAGTGGATGACGTTCTACACTGCTGAACAGGCGACAGCTGAAAAGCTGAAGCAAAACCTGGATAATCCATCGGCTGGCGTAGATGATATTTCGGCAGATGACAACGTGTATCGATTCAACCGAGTGCAAGACCACGACATAGATCTGCATTTACATGAATCGCAATTTGAGGAGATTGCAATTCAATTTGACAAGCAAAACAACCAAGCATTGTACCTCCCTATTGTCGGACGAACAAACCTGAAGAGGCGACGTGTTGTTAAAAGCCGTCGTGAAGTGGTCAATGAAAACAGTGTTGCGCGAATTGACTTGTCTCTCCGTGAAATCTCTGCTCAAGAATCGATAATTAGAGACAACTCCAGAGCCGAGTATGACCCTGTCTCCTACACCGTTACCGAGCTTCCGGACGAAGGCGCCGAGGAAGAGGAGGATGAAGGCAACAAATCAGATAATAACGAGTCTAGCAATCAGCAGCAACCAGAAAACCAGTCAGAAGATGATAATGATGAAGATCTTGGTGAAGTTCCGGAGGAATAAGTATTTAAACGTTTACAACGCATAAAATGTATGAATTCCAAAATTTATTTGGGATCTATAATTAATGAAAAATCTAAGACACGCTTTATGCTCTCGCAAAACTACTCTGATCCATCTCGAGTATAAATTATGGGTTTCTTTCACAAAGTTAATGTAGTTAATAGACCAGATATATATATTTCGGGATTCCGATACCGATACCGATGACAGGATGGTTTATTTACATGCGATATAACCTTAACCGGGGATATCACAGATCGACTGAATCGTAGTATTATTGCATTGTGCACCGGTTGAGTTTTGTTTATTTGTATGGCTGCACAGGATGTCATTGATTGAGGCGTTGAAGCAGCGTAAGGTGGAAATTGTGCAGTGTTTGAAAATGAGGTACTAACAGAGGGGTAATACAGAGGTCTTTAATACTATCGATTCTGTCCAGCCTCCTAGTAGGGTAAGTGGTTATTACTCAGTTATTGATTGACAGCTTC
Source organism: Blastobotrys persicus (assembly GCA_030585065.1). Taxonomy (NCBI): domain Eukaryota; kingdom Fungi; phylum Ascomycota; class Dipodascomycetes; order Dipodascales; family Trichomonascaceae; genus Blastobotrys; species Blastobotrys persicus. Next base: position 11,879 of record JAJMBO010000219.1, read on the forward strand.
ATTAATCCGGTACTTATAGTATAAAGTGCTGGTCATTGACCAACACGTGTCCACGGCGTTCGACTATTTCGTTGAAAAGAGTGAACTTTTAAATCGCAATGTGTCCAGCGTCGAGATCCTCGATCAAAGGAGGCAAACTCAGTCTTATTTGGAAGCTGTGTATATTATGAAACCGACAACGTATAATGTTGATTGTTTAGCGGCTGACTATACCCGGGTTCCTGCCAGATATGCAGGGGCATACATTTTCTTTCTACCTGGATTGACTGAAGAACTGGCTCGAAAGGTAAAGCATTCTGCTGCTGGAAGATATGTTCGGAAGTTAGAAGTGAAATATTTGGATTTTCTGCCTCTGGAGGCTCAACTCTTCAGTTTAGATGCCCCATATGCCAACGAGGTCTTTCATAACAGGCATTGTCATGATTTGGTACATCCTGAGATTCAGAAAATTTCCAGCAGTCTTGTGAGCTTGTGTGTATCCCTCGGAGAGTATCCATCTATTAGATTCCAAAAGCCGCCTAAAAATAGTTATGAGGCCAACATGCTTCCATATATGGTTGCATCGACATTTCAGAAAGAGATTGACATGTATGCCAGAAATGATCCTAATTTCCCTAATACCAGCGAAAATCGGCCCCGATCTATGTTCTTGGTTGTAGACCGGTCAATTGACGTTTTTGCTCCCCTGCTGCATGAGTTCACCTACCAAGCTATGGCTTATGATCTGTTGCCAATTAAGGATGGCAATAAGTATGTTTATGAGACGGAAAAGCAACAAGGAGGAACTGAGCAAACAGAGGGCATGTTGTCAGAAAAGGACGTGGAATGGGTGTCGTTGCGTCATATGCATATGCAGGATGCTATTGATTCCTTGACACAAAAGCTGGATAAGTTTAAAAAAGAAAACCCACATTTGGTTGACAAAGGTACTCAGGCTTCTGTGACAGATCTTCAGGACATGATTGCGGCTCTACCCATGTTCGCTGAAATGAAAGAGCGCTTTGCACTTCACCTACAAATGGCCAATGAATGCATGAATCTTTTTCAGTCCAAAAACCTTAATGATGTGGCAAATATTGAACAAACATGTGCTACTGCTGTTGGACCAGACGGTCGTAAGAACAAGGGACTTACTGACGACATGATTGAGCTGTTGGCTGATAAAAACAACATCTTGGGCAACCGGGACAAAGTCCGTATTTTAATCCTCTATGCTCTTTACCGCGGCGGGCTCGTAGAGTCTGATTTCCAGAAGTTGAAGATGCATTGCGGGCTCGAGGATATTGATCTGCTTGTTATTAGAAATTTAGGTCTGTTAGGCTCACCAACATTCAAGGAGTCTCCTAAGGCAAAATTGCCCAAGGATTCGGTTGTTCCAAGATTCCACGGAGCAGCTACGGGAGACGTTTACGAAACATCCCGATTTGTACCAGGTCTCAAAAATGTTACTGAGGGGCTCATTCGAAATCAACTGGATGTTGCTCAATTCCCGTTTACCAAAGACGAACCGGTTCCAGATGCTGACGACATGACCGAACACAGTTCTTTGAGAAACCCTCGGCAGCGAGCTGCTTGGGCTCGGTCTAATGCATACCAGGCAATCAAACAGCGTATTTTTGTGTTTGTAATTGGTGGAGTAACACCTTCTGAATCCCGCTCTGCATATGAACTTTCGAAAGCATTTTCAAAGGAGATAATTATTGGTGGAAGCTGTTTGCTCAATCCGAATGGATTCCTCAGAAATCTCTCACGTTTGACAATGCCCCGTCAACAACTGCAACTGCCCATGGACCAGATACCCAAAAGGGCGCCGGATTATCTATTTGAATCGGATAGAGATACTCGAAAACAACAACAACAGGAGCAGCAGCCTCAGCAACCAAGAACGCAAAATATGTCATCTGCAAAACCTGGACCAGCGTCAGTGTCGCTCAGTGACAATGCTAACAAGACAGTCAAGTCCAAGAGGAGCAAATTTGGAAAACTGTTCAAGTAATTCTAATATAACATTAGCCTAGTTTTACCAGTGCGCTTACTCCTGTAAAAGTTGATCTTCTACTCACTTTTATTATCCTGTTGGACGGAATATGCATTAATCATTACTTATTACTACTAGATGCAACCAGTCAGGTCATTCGTTTGGTTCATTGTCAGAGAATCAACTACTTCATGACCCTTCAGTCTCGTCAACTGAATAGAAGCAGAAGACCTTTAGGCGTAAATTAACATTAGTAGGGAGGGCATTCATCTCCGTAAGACGGAGCGCCGAAGACATCTCGGGGATCAGGAGCAGAGATAGAGTGCTTCACACTGGGCCGTTTTGGCAGTTCAGGATGAGCAGTTTGAGATGGTGTATTTGCAAAGTAAGTCGCTGAAGGCAACTGGGGTTGATAAGGTACGGTACCTGTTGCTGGCTGATGAGTTGGCATAGAAAAGTTTCTTTTGGGTACAGGCTGTTCATCAGAATACAATGGCTGGAGTTCTTCATATGAGGCAGTTCGCTTTCTTGGAACTGCCCCTTGCACTAGTAAGGAAGAATTTTTCGGAACATTTGGTGATGCACCTGTAGAAACCGGGGGAGCGGACTTGTTCTGACGCTCCTTCACTTGTCTAGGTGTTGGAGACGGAGAACAATCTAGGTGGACTGGATTAGATTGGCTACCCTCGTTCGACATGCCTGAGAATTTGAACCCAGGAATAACTGGGATTGTTGCTTCGGAACCCGAACCCGTACCCTGGCCGTTAGTCTGACTAGTGGCAGGTGGAGGAGGAGGTGGTGGTGGTGCAGGTGGGGGTTTGTAATCATCTTCATAGGGCAACAAATCAGAGGGAGGTGGAGGCGGTCTCTGATTGAGGGCAGGATATGTTGTCGGTGCTTCAGGTGGATGCAAAAGCTTTACTGCCTGCTTTAGTCGCTTTTCTGAGATGGCAGATTCCTCGATTTCATCAGGTTCTAACAGATGTAGCTTGCCATCATGTCTCCAATTTGCCTTATGCTTCAAATCCTCGCGTCGTTGGTTGATCTCTTTCTCAATCACAAACCGTCGGTACCGTCGACCAAGCTCTTGCAATTGAGCCTCTAGTGTATCTAGCTCTACGTTTAGTACATTCGCATCCTCGGCTTGCTTGACCAAGCTATCCCGAAGCCCAATCACCTTCTGCGCCTCGTTCTCGTAATCGTACATAAATCGATTATGGGTCGTTCACCACTCTAGTTAATCCTTGCATGAAGTGCTCCCAATACTCTGTCGGACCGGTCCTCCGTTGAAAAAAGTGTTAAAAAAGGTTTAATGGAGTCAGGCGGTAGGTAACCTCGGAATCTTTTTGCGTGTTAGAGGGACAGCAGAATTTTTAGGCTTACACTTATTTCTGTCGCGTTGCTAGCGGTTCCTTTAGTTAGAAAGAGGGGTTTGAAAGGCCATCGCCCGATCATTTATATCAGCAATGACCTTTCTCGATCATGATTTTTGA
>JAJMBO010000220.1:0-15281 GCA_030585065.1 Blastobotrys persicus
TTTTTTTTTTTTTTTTTGTTTGTTTCGGGGGCTGTTTATTCCTTCCCCTTTTTTCAAGCATTGTGAGAGAGTAAAAGAGAGAGTGAGTGTGTGTGCCGGCACAGAAGCAGCCATCCCTGGATTCACACGCATAAAGATTTTTCTCCTTCCTCATTTCACCACCACGACCCACACTTAGTACTCGTGTCAGGAACAGTTTTTTTTTATCAACCACCTGTTGTATTCTTTTTATTGAAGAATGTCTGAATCTTCACCACCGCCGACGGCTGGTAATCCGTCAGCGCCACCTCCACGCGTGTCGTCGCGTCTTAGCAATTCACAGAAGCTGTCGAATTCAATCTCAAGACGAGTGCACCGCGAAATCAGATTTGGTGATTATATCTTAGGGTCGACGCTGGGTCAAGGTGAGTTCGGAAAGGTCAAGCTTGGCTGGCGCAAGGACGGTAAACAGCCGGAGCAGGTGAGTTTGAAAGCAGATAGAAATGTAAAATGCAACGCACTAATAACAGTCTAGGTTGCCATCAAGCTCATTCGAAAGGACACAGTTCCACCAAAATCAAATCGAGAGACAAAAGTGTTTCGGGAGATAAATGCCCTCAAGATCTTGTCTCATCCTAATATCGTCCATTTGGAACAGGTGATTCAGAACGACAAGTACATTGGTATTGTTCTTGAATATGCATCTGGTGGTGAGCTCTTCGACCACATTCTCACCCACCGTTATTTGAAGGATTCGGTTGCTTGCCGGTTGTTCGCCCAACTGATTTCTGGCGTTCACTACCTCCATTCCAAGGGGATCGTCCATCGTGACCTCAAACTCGAGAACCTGCTGTTGGATAAGCACAAGAACATCATCATTACTGACTTTGGATTTGCAAACTCCTTCAAGGCCAGTGCCGATGGCTCGATTTTCGACCTCATGAGCACCAGTTGTGGGTCCCCTTGCTACGCAGCGCCAGAGTTAGTGGTGTCGGAAAACAAGTATGTGGGCCAAAAAGTCGACGTGTGGTCTTGTGGTGTGATCCTCTACGCCATGCTGGCAGGCTACTTGCCGTTCGATGACGACCCCGCCAACCCCGATGGCGATAATATCACCCAGCTTTACAAGTACATCACGTCCACTCCTTTGACCTTCCCGGAGTACATCCAGCCAATGCCAAGGGATCTGCTGCGAAAGATCTTGGTGCCCGATCCCGAGAAGAGAGTGGATCTGAACACGGTTCGCGCCCACTCCTGGTTATCTCCACATGCTCACTTCTTATCAGTCACCCCTCAAGAATGGGACAGATCATATGTTGTTTCTACTAACAAGCCATATGTCAACCACGCTTCCAACTCGTCTGCAGCTGGCAGCTCTCATTTGAACCGATCTCAAAGTGTACAGGTCAAATCTTCGACTAATCGTGGGGCCGATTACTATTCTTCACACCCTCATCATCCTCAACATGCATCATCTGCTGCATCTTCTACATCTAATTTGCATACTCAACAACACTCGTCCCACCAGCGTTCTAATTCCCTAATGGCCAACCCAACCTATAATAGTACTAATCCGCAGCTCATTCAATCTCACACTGCCGCAGCCGATTATGACGCCTATTACAGCCGACGACATTCCGTGCAAGCTGGATACACCAAGGGCGTACCAACCAAATCTCGCCAGCCAACACACAGTGATGAAGTTTTGAAATCACTCGATATCCCAGAAAATACTAACATTCCCCCCATTTCAGAGACTTCTGCTACGAAAACGAACAGCGCACTCCCCGCCACGGTTGTTTCGCCCCCGTCTCAAGAGGACAAATCTTCAGTTTTTGCCAGGTCTTCCAATACGGCAAAGTTGCCCGGAGCCCGAAAACCTCGGCCTACTTCGTTCCAGCCAACGTCAGGATTTGCATTTTCGTCGGCAAATACCAGCGATTCTTCCTTCCTCGCTGTTCGTGAAGAGTCCAATCCGTTCCAGATGCCCATGTCTTCGGAACCTCGTGTTGGCCTTAATCATGATTCTGCACTTCCAGCTGAAATCAGTCGTCCCTCTTCCTTCAAGTCCAACCAATCCACTGCTGCTTTGTCCAAAATTGGGTCTCATGAAGAGCCTGCGAAAGAAGATAAGAGACAGTCGACATTGGTCGCCAGCACTGCAGCAAATGATACCATTGGCTCTGAGGGTTCGAAGCAATCCACTGTCACCAACACCAGTACGGCCGCAACTTCGGTGGACAATACCTCTACTACACCTAATAAGGACACTGTTAAGTCACAGAAGAGCAAAGCATCGTCTACAAAGACTTCTCCGAGAGACAGTTTCAAGACTCACCGTCGTGGTACTGCCAGCAGCATTTCCTATGGCGCCGATCGCTTTTTCTCCAAAATCCTTGGTACGAATTCACCAAGCAACCGACGTCACTCTGTTGCTCCAGTTCCCGCAAACAATGAGAACCACAAGCCAGAACATCGCAAACGTTTCTCCTTGATGTCTTTTACTGGGTCTAGTGCGTCAGCCACGATGATCACCAACTCTGGCAATGAAAACAGCGACGCCACAGTTGTTGAAGACAAGACGGGCAGTGAATCCAGTGTGGTTCTCGTTAATAAGCCCTCGGGCAACAATGATTCGAAACTATCTACACCACGAAAGGTGCTTGGACCTTCCGCTAAGGATTCTTTGAACAGACAGCAGATCAAACAGTCTAACGACGACAGGACTACCGTGTCCTCAAAGGAAAAGGAGCAAAGCGCTGCGCGAAGAGTAGTTGACTTCTTTAAAAGACGATCAAGAATGGTCTAAAATCAACAAGAATAAAAACAGTCAAGGACTTTCCTTTTTTAATCACATGCTATCATTACACCCGTTAATTTTTTTGTTTAGATAATTTGCTTAATTATATTTAATTTTATTCTCCTTCTCACAAAAAAAAAAGCCTCCATACGCTAACCAAAAAAAAAGTCTATTTTACAATTATATTTACATTAAATAGCAGTGTTAATTTTTTGGTACAATAGGATTAGATGCTGTCGAAAGGTTCAATTCTTCATTACCAAGAGGTTTGTTAGCTGTCGACATTGTGTGGCGATAAGACGAAAGGGTATCGGGACCTTGGTTTGTTTGACGGAGGACTTCACCAACCATAAGGTTAGTTCGGAAATATTTAGCAACGCATCGATCGACACAAGCCATTTCACCCTTATTGAGTTCTTCTTCTCCATACTGAGGAGGAATGCATTTACTTCGACATGTGTACAGTAGTCTTTGAAGAGTTGGAGTTAGTAATGGACCCAGAACACGATCCTCATCTCATCTTACGTACTTGTCAAATAGAGCTGCTAATGATTCAAATTCAAGCTGAGCCATCTGGAGCCTCTCTTCGGAGACCTCCATGCTGTTTACCCCCATGGAAAATAGAGACATTTTCAATACCTTCGTCGTGCTTTACTTGACGGTTTGGATTAGCCGATACTGTCTTGGGACATAAAGATTTTCGTGCATCCATGCACGAGGACCCTGGAAAATGTTACAAATTGTGCAGTAGCATATTTCTCTAGTGACTATTAAGCGATTGTCAATATAAAACGCATGAGGAACCTATTGAACAATATAGAACTGGCCGTGGGCACATTATGGGATTACTGAGTGGCTCTTCCATGATGACTCTAATTGCTAGGAAAGTATGTGCCCCTGTATAATCTCGACCGGGATTACTCCATTTAGAAAAGCCGATGAGTGGTTCTATTGTTGTCTGCATATGTCTTAAGTAGGTGGATTTACATTTGCCCTGCAAACATGAGCCTTCGGTTCGGGACCCTACATTACGAACAATTGCTCATTAGGCATCGATTCGTCAAGCGGGAGCAGAGATTAACATTATATAGTGTCAGTTCAATGGCATCCGTAGAACAGGGAGGTCCGAAGACGGTGACCGCTTGATCGTTCCGTGTTGGCTAGGGGATCTGCCATGCATACGTTACAAGCGTTGTTTTCATTGTATTCGGCCAAATTCGCCGAACTCGGAATTGACGCCCTGAAGCTCTACGCTAGAGATTTGGACTGCCCAAGTTGTCTTCGACCGCTGTATGTAATTAACGCAATGGAAAGGAACGCCAATGTAGTAAGATATCAGTGTTCCAACCACCAAACGGAAAATGGTTTGGCCGAGTCTATGGGCAGATCAGGATACCTACTTTATGGGCAGATCAGGATCCGCGACGGTACACTTACCGGTAGTAAACACTTCCTCGAAAGATTTGTCAATCGAATCCACGTTGTAGGGCAATTCAACTGGATATTGCAATTGAGGTATTAAAAGCGAAGTTCATATTTCATGAGAACTATGAGTGGTGAGGCTTCATATGGTCGAGTTCTGGTATTATAGGCAGGCACCACTGGGCTAAATTGATTCCTGTCAGTTAGTTTCTTTTTGCTCCCCTCTTTTTACTTCGTGACTCTCACAAGGGCCTAAGTATACGGCAAAAGGGCTCGGGAGGGATGAATTTGGAAACTAAACTCGGCATTTATACATGTAGCATCCGGTGAATGGGGAGATGAACAAAAAGTATAAATAGAGGACTACCTCAATGTGGTATGCGTCAAAAACAACCAACTATGAAGTTTTACATCCTCTCAATTGTCTCCTCTGCACTCCTCGCTCATACTGCTATTGCCGGAGAATGTCGTGTTGGCATTGAAGGTACAGTGGTGAATGTTCCGGGTGGAAACCCTGTTGGTGGAGGAGGAGCCAACACTAGGATCAATGACGCCTACATTTACTTCATCGACTCCAATGGAGACCAAACTAACAAGCCCGCTAAAGTCGATGGAAAACAGCTTTGAAGCTAATGGATCTGGTGAGACCAATGGCCATTCCTATTCAGCCAAAGCTACCGTCAAAGGATCCGCCGACATTGAAGATTGTACCGTTGTCTTAGACGGCAAGACTATCACTGCAAGCTCAGCTGGCGATGGCATCTGTGACCTGTACAGCAGCGCAGCGCCATTCTCTAAGAAGTCTGGCTGCAATTGTCGATTTGAATGTTGATGTAGAACCTAAGAAACTATGCTATTACATTTTACTTTTCCTTTTAAACACGAGAGACAAAAGATGGCTCCTGACAATAGCCAGAGAATAAAAATAGTTAATAACCTATTTGTGTACACAGAGATGCATTTTCTAGAATGGCTTCTCAGCCTACAAAAGAGTTAGAAATGAAAATAAGCCAACAAGACCAATACATACCTTCCACCAAGAGCTGGTTTTGAACGCTTCTGGAGCGACTGGCTTGTCGGATTGTTCTCGTCGCTTGCCGGTGAGACGGTAATCTCTCTCCATCACTAAAACAACAGTTAGAATGAGGAGATATATGGGATAAATCTGCAAAAATCACATACTTTGTCGTTCCCAGAAGTCCAAATCGTAACGATCTCTCTTGAAGTCGTTTCTATAGGCGTGAATGAGATTCATACCACCTCCACAGACCGTGAGCAGCTAAATTCGGTGTCAGAACAGCATTTCAGACAACAGACATCACAGCACATACGCCAAAGATGATACCATATGGGAGAAGACCCTCAAAAGGAATCATGTTTAGTAGTATTAACCAATATTCGTGGTGTTCGAAAGTGAAAACTGAAGTTAGTCGTTGGGAGAAAACACTGTGCTGTGATTGGGTAGAATACAGATAGCACAAAGCCTCCACTTTGCACAAACAAATAGATAAGGCTCAAGAACCGGAAGGACGAGTACAGTTGCCGAAGTTTGAGGAAACTTGCTCGTCAACTATATACTATAATCCCACACGATTAATATAGCAAACAAACTTCGGAGCCTAAGAACTAGAACGCCGTTCTACGACGAGCAGATAACAAGTGTAAGGGTGAAAAGAATTCTATCACAGGTGATAATATATTAAGCTCATCCAAAGACAAACTTGAATTTAGCTAATAGGACATAAAGAGGTGGTTCTCATTAACATTTTGGACCGAAACTCGGGGGAGATTTAGATGTTGGATGGGTAGAGCATGACTCTAACAGAAGCACCGAAGGTCTTTGGAGGGAGGTTCTTCTTGAAGTTGGCACGAACGACACCGGAGTTACCGTGAGTTCTGGTGATCTTTCCCCACATAACTCTGATCTTGGAGCCGCGAACCTCCTTAGGGGCACGGTAGACGAAAGCGACACGCTTGCCGAGGTAGAATTCAGCCTCCTTTGGGGAGGAAACACCCTCGATCTGGATCAGCGAGCAGTTAGGGTTGTTGGTTCGTCTGGAACGCTGGTAAGAGATGTGCTTTCCCTTAACGTAGACTATAAAGTATCTGTTAGCACCAGTTGAACATTTTTCAATATCACACACAGAGAGAGGAAAACCACCGCCGAGTCCCAGAGTACGAGATTCGGATACTATCCTTTATACTCTCTTTTGTCCTTTAAACGCTTCCGTCACTTACGTCTGTGAGATTCAGTCATTGTGCCGTCGTGTGTCGAGATCTAGTTAATGATAGCTAGAATAGCGATGTTTTCAAACGTGAAGTGGTAACTGGGAGTTGAGTCGCACTGAGTCGTTCCAGGCCCTACAGCTCACAGTACAACACATCCCAACCTCTTGGCCAGGGCTTTCCCTCAAACCGTGACTGTGCGCGCGTACCGCGTAAACCCTAAAACGAAAAGCCCTAACGCAGCCGTGCGAAATGAAAAATATAAAAAGGATGATTTCCGCCCATTCTATTTTTTTTTTTTCTCTAAGCGACGTACTTCATAGGATCATTTCTATAGGTCACGTCCTTCTTTGAGCTCTTCATAAGAGCCACAGAATCCAACTTGGTTGATGAGATATTACCTGCATGCCCTAGAGTGAGGACCTTAATTGTTTGGCCGTGGCTCTTGTTAGCTCGACCATCTTTTATATGCCTTTTACTAGCGTTGGTATGATTGCCTGCTAGGGCAACGACACCTCTTTATATCATCTTGTGTGGTAGAAGAGATCGTTGCCCATAAACAGTAGGTTAGTCTACCTTTTGTGCGCAAAAAAGGAGCGATGATCTCTGCCCTTTATATGTGCTCCTTCGGGAGAGTTATACTGGGTGGGCGTGTTAGGTTGTCTGACAAGTTTCTTCAAAGAAGGATTTTATTTAATTGATTAAATTATTTTGAAATTATTATGACATTTGTTTAATATTCTCGGCCCGTTATTACTGGCAAGCTGAGCTCACTTCCGGTTACATAAAAAATTCATCCGCATACGTGCGCGTAGATTAGACCAACGTGGGGGTATGAGTATATAATACCCTGTTTTTGGGGGTTGTCTGTACAAATAATAATGCTTGATATTTTAGAAGTTGGAAGGCATAGTACTGCAGATTCCTGCTGGGTGATCATCCAAGGAAAAGTGTATGACGTGACGGAGTTCTTAAAGGAGCACCCTGGCGGCCAAAAAGCGATATTGAATCTGGCAGGGAGGGATGCTACTGAGGAGTTTGATCTGATCCATCCAAGTGGCACTTTAGAGGACAATGCTAGCAAAATCAAGCTGATGGGTGAAGTAGACATGAGTAAAATTGAAAGGAAAAGCAAAAAGAAGGCAACCGCAAAGATAGATCTCCCTGCTTTAGATGCCATGCTCAACTTGGATGACTTCGAAAAGACTGCATCCAAGCTATTGAACAACAAGGCGTGGGCATATTATTATTCTGGGTCTGATGACTTGATGACCAAGAGGTATAATAATGAGATCTACAGGTCTGTACTACTGCGGCCAAGGGTATTCCGAGATGTAACCAAGGTCAATACCGAATCTTCTATTGCGGGCTATAAAACCACTTTACCTGTGTTTGTCAGTCCGGCAGCAATGGCTAGATTAGCTCATCCAAGTGGTGAGAAGGGTATTGCACAAGCATGCGGTAAACAGGGTGTTGTGCAAATGGTGTCGAATAATGCGTCTATGAAGTTTGTGGACATTGTCAAAGACCCCATAGTGCCCCATCAGAGGTTCTTTTTCCAGCTTTATGTCCAGACAGATCGAAAGATATCTGAAAAGCTCCTGAAGGACATTGTTGCCACTAACCGGTGTCAGGGAATCGTGCTCACGCTGGACGCACCCACACCGGGAAAGCGGGAGGCTGACGAACGGATAAAGAACGATGGAATGTCCTTCTCTGAAAACTCCGGTATGGGGAAGCAACACGAGCAAAGTGAAGGTCTGGGACGGGCTCTTTTCGCAGGGACTGCAGCTGATTTGACATGGAAGACCACCATTCCATGGTTAACAAGGCAACTGCCTTCAGGAATGCCTATTATACTCAAGGGATTGCAGACGTATGAGGATGCGCTGCAGGCAATCAACTATCCACAGATCAAGGGACTGTTGCTCTCAAATCACGGCGGACGGGCTATGGACTCTGCGCAGCCACCGCTTATGATTTTGCAGGAGATTCGGCGATATGCCCCTGAAGTTTTTGAAAAGGTGGAGGTATATGTAGACGGCGGAATCCGTCGAGGCACAGATGTTGTCAAGGCTCTCTGCCTGGGTGCCAAACAGGTGGGTATTGGAAGAGCTGCACTTTATTCATTGGCAGGATATGGACATCTCGGTGTCGAACGGGTACTTCAAATCCTGCGCGAAGAAATCGAAACTGCCATGAGGCTACTTGCTGTAGAATCTGTTGACCAGTTGGGTCCTCAGCATGTTAATGCCGTCCAACTAGATCATCTTTTATATGTACCAGTCTCGAAGCTATGAACAAGCTAGATTTAGATGTCTTGCTTTCTGCCCCGCTTTAAAAAACACAGGGTGGACTCTAGTATTGTATTGATGCAGCTGTGGGTTATTCACTAAACCAATTGCAGGAACCACGCCTGCCGTCAGAGGAGTGGTAGTACGGGTAGTCGGTATATCCGCTTTCTCCGCCAGAGTAGAACGTTGCGGGATGAGGCTTATTCAGGGGCAGGTCGTCAGAGAAGCGTTTGACAAGATCAGGGTTTGCAATAAACAGCCGACCAAACGATACCAAGACTTTAGGATCTTTTGAGCAGGCAGAAAATGCAGTGTCCCTTGTGAATCCTCCTGCCCTGATCCATACACCCTTCCAGAAGGTCCTCACCCAATCGTTGGTTTTGCCTTTTGCAGGGATGTCTTTAAATACCTTGATAATACAAGGTTCCCCAATATGCACATATGCCAACCGGCTTCCACTCTGGGCACGCTTTTCCAACTCCATCAGGACATGGCCGAATGTTCGCATTGGTGAAATGGCCTGCTCAATGTCTTGAAAGTTCTCCCATGGCGTTAAGCGTATACCCACACGATCAGCTCCAACAGCGTCAATAACAGCATCGACCACGTCGAGTAGAAACTTTGCTCGCTTTTCCAGGCACCCACCATACTCGTCAGTTCGGTGATTAGAGTTTTCGTGAAGAAACTGATCAATCAAATAACCGTTACCTGCCTGAATCTCTACGCCATCCAAGCCGGCCCTAAAAACTGCATTTTTCGCTGCTTGTGCATAGTCAGATATATAACCCTTGATCTCCTGGACAGACATTTCTCGTGGAATCTTCAATTTGCGTTGCGTGTGGTCAGCAATGGCTGAGGGACCAACCAAATCTAGCCCTTCCTTTGTTCCTATGTACGAATCGAAGCGAGAACTTGCAACCCTTCCTAATGCCCAGAGCTGTAGAAACATATGACACCCATTTCCATGCACAGCCTCTCCAATCCGCTTCCATCCTTCAATTTGTTTTTCAGTCCAAATCCCAGGTGCGTTGTAATATCCTCCTGCCCGCTCACTGATGTATGTCGCCTCAGACACAACTAACGTCCCAGGAATGGACGTCCGTTGCAAGTAATACTTCTCTTGCAAAACGCTAGGTGAAAAGTCATCGTTTGCTCGAAACCTGGTCAATGGACCCATGACGATGCGGTGTTGCGTCGTCACTGCCCCTACTTGAGCCGGACCCAGCAGTGGCATTGTTCGTTTCTTTTATTCCCCACTACAAAGCCAATTGCACTATCAGTTGACCAGAGGGAATCGGACTGAGGTATTACCTTGTTACAAGTTTACTTATATATAAAATCCTAATCAAGAAACAAGCAATGTTTTCAGCGCGCGTCGTACGATTTCGGTAATTTTCCTCTTTGCGTATACCCTAACCCATACATCACCCCAGAATTCAAGCTTTTGAGCGTTACAATTGGAATTGTAAATTATATCTGGTAATGTTCCACCTGCGGAAAGAAGGGTCAATGGCTAGTTTCTTGAACTTGGTTGTCAGGGAGCAGAATTTCCCAGCCCAGGCGTTTGAAGGGAATATGACGCCTTTAATCCTAGCACACAATGAGTCTGAGATGGATCCCTCTGACGATGGCATCACTCCTTGACGCGGACTAGAAGGAGGAAGGATGATAGGCCGAACGTTCCTTCGGATATCCAGCCTTTTCCAAATGAACGTAAACTAATTTGGAGAAAAGACTTTACTCACTATAGTATAAGTATATGCTTCTGTTTCTGTACTTACTTCTAAAGATCGGCTGGTTCTACCAGGTAAAGATGGAGGATCGATTAATTATTCGCAAGAAAAGTCCAAAATATGTGAAAATTGAGCTATATTATCTGTAAAAATCGACAATCACGCCAGTAGTCGGCTCAATTGACGAGTTTCGTATGAACACAAATCCGCAACGCACCCAAAAACAACAAGTTTCAATGGAGCACAGCTACACCAAGGCTCATGAATCAGCTCTAGAATACTACTTCCAATGCACTTTAGGACCTCAATTCCCTACAAAGTCATAAACGTGGGCTTTGTGGTCGGTATAAGCACTCGGCTACAGGGTTGTGGGGGTGGTGGGGCCGTGGGGTCGGACATAACTTTCCTCGGGGAAAACTAACGGGAGCCGGGTCGACCCGGCCGGTTAAATATTTGAAGCAAAACGGGCGAGCCTTAAGTCTTTTTCGCGGAATAAGCAGAAATCAGAAGCGAATATGCACGTACTCTTAACCAACGACGACGGACCTCCGGGGGAATTTTCGCCATACATTCAGACGTTTTACAACGCTATCAAAAAGTATACAGACTGGGACGTGTCGATAGCCGTGCCAAACGTCCAGCGGTCATGGATTGGCAAGGCCCATATTCTCGGGGTTGACGTTGTTCCTAGCTATATTTATCCTGACTCTGATGGAAACTTTGATGGCCCGTATGACGAGCCACAGAAAGATCGCAGCGAACAGGAATGGGTGTTGTTGGACGGCACACCTGCGTCATGTGCTAATATTGGTATAAACCATTTGTTTAAAGAAAAAGGGCCGGTAGACTTGGTCATTTCAGGGCCAAACTATGGTAGAAACACTTCGGTAGTTTACATGTTGTCGAGCGGTACAGTTGGAGCATCTATGGAAAGTGCTACTTGCGGAGTTAACTCTATCTCTGTGTCATTTGCATTTTATCAGAAAGGCGTTCATAACTTTGACCATGTCAGAGAGGCTTCTCGGCTTTCAATCAAAGTCATCAACCACTTGCTGGCCAATTGGGACCCAGAAGTGGAGGTTTACACTATAAATGTGCCCTTGGTTGATAGTTTGAGTGACAACACCAAGGTCCAGTACTGCCCTGTTCTCGACAACAAGTGGAAGGGCACATTTGCGCAGCATGTAGAACCTTCGGGGAAGAAGATTTTCAAATGGAGGCCAGATTTCAAGGGTTATGGAGAATCAGTCAAACTCAGCGCGCCAGGGAACGATGCATGGGCTGTTGATCATGAAATCATTAGGTAAGTACAGTGTGTTCGTCAAGCCTCAACTATGTGAGAGTTCGGTTTGATCAAGAGTATTAACTGGTTGATTAGTATCTCCGCTCTTAGAGCTGCATTCCAGGAAGTGCATAGGATTAGTGGCCAAGTCAAGCTGTAAGTGAATATGACTATCCTCATCAGAAATAGCTTATTGATCGCTTCTTTCTCGTTTTTTAGATCATCGGACGGACCACAGAACGTATGTGTCCTTGCTATACCCCAGGATTCCTATATTCACCCAATTTGGGATGAGGTACTAAGCACGCGACTAAAAGGACAAGTTCGAATTATGAACACGTTTCAAAAGAACTTGATCAGCAAAAGCAGTCGAGTGTTTCATTATGCTGAGTATGATGATTTGGACTTTGACAAGCTGAGTGTATCAGATCCCCAATATTTGGCATGTTCATATATTTATCGAAAGGCTCTGATTCGAAAGCACTATCTTTCCAACACTGTGAGGATGTTTTGCGCCAAGAATCCTGACTCGATCCTTAAGAAAGCCTATCCCGAGTCGTATGACATTGAAGTTGATTATGCCGAATTTTTGGACGACGCCCTCGATGAGGCATACGAGCTTCGAACACAGATTGAAAGTGGTGCAAGTACATGGATTCTTAAGCCTAGCATGAGTGATCGGGGCCAAGGAATTAGGCTGTTCAAAACTATCGGTCAGTTACAAGCAATTTTCAATCAATTTGAGGAAGAGAGTGGCGTCACAACCGATTCGGAAGATGAATCAGGTGAAAATTATGGGGTAGTTACCTCGCAGCTGCGTCACTTTGTAGTTCAAAAGTACATTGAAAACCCATTGATATTGAGTGAACATGGGAATCGCAAGTTTCACATTCGCACATATGTTCTCTGTGTTGGTGCGATTAAGGTATTTGTTTATCGAGATATGCTAGCATTATTTGCTGTCCAGAAATATCAACCTCCAGTTGCTGATCCGGAAACAGGGGAAGTGCGCATAGACGGTCATCTAACTAACACTTGCCTTCAAGGTAATGAGAAGGATGCAAACTCCGTTGAACGGTTCTGGAACTTGTATGGCATTTCGTATGAAGGCAAGAATTTCATTTTTAACCAAATCTGTGACATTACGAGGGACTTATTCAAAGCTGCGTGCAATAATGACAGAATTAACTTCCAACCGATTCCTGGATCATTTGAATTCTACGGTCTTGACTTCCTTGTCCATTCAGATAACAATGTCAGTCTTCTAGAAGTCAATGCCTACCCTGATTTTAAACAAACTGGCGACGATCTTAAGGACCTTATCCATCGGCTGCTAGATGCAACTACAAACGAAGCCATTCTTCCCTTCTTTGGGCTCGAGAGGAAAGCTTCTACGGACCTGAAGCTTGTGCTCGACCAAAACCTATCTGGTTCATGGTGATCTCTTGTTATAGATTAGACGATAATTTATGTGTTTCTTCTGTGTTTTCTAAATAGAGTATAAGTCAATAACTGGTAATGGACAACCTAAACCAACTTCCTCTCTCATTATACTTAACAGAAGTGATAATAAATTTCATATATAAATATTAAGCTACTGTACCATTGGATTTTCCAAATTCTGGCTCTACAGATGGCGACGCTTCATCTCCAGATGAGGGATGTGCAGCGGCTAGAGCCTTTTCCTGCTCCGTAGCCATTTCGTCGCACCAGCTGTAAACCATTTCTTTACGTCTCTGTGCACGTAACAGTCCCATTCGAACATTCGTCATGCATCGGATAAACTCTTCGCTTCGTTGAAGAGCGATTTGTGCCAGTTGACGAGACTCTTCAGCTGTTTCCTTTGATAGTCCGAAGTCCCGATCGATGTTGATTTGTGGAAGTGCAAAAAATGGATCCATTTCTTGGGATACCTGTTTTCGTGTCACTCGGCGATCGTTGTCTTCTGATTCACCCTTTACAGCTGCGGCTAAAGGTTCTTCTATCATATTTCCGTTCAACACGTCATCTTGCCCCAAATGCTCGTAGATTGGCAAACTCATCTTCTCAGACCGCGCATATGACGGATCATCCCCCAAGAACACGCTCATTAACTTGGAGAACTGTACTGCATGCCGTTGTTCTTCACAAATTATGTCCAAAGCCCGCTTGGACAGTTTTCTAATAGCCTCACTTTTATATGTCTTTGAAATTGCCGGATGCTTAGGCAGTTCCGTCGGATGGCTAATTGGTGTCAATAGATCCCCCAACTTTATATCATCATATGGATCAGTGATGGCGTCGTCATTATCATACGTCTCATCATCAAGCCGTACGTCGTCCACCTTCCTCTTTTTATACACCACTGCCTGTTTCTTGTTTCCAATTTGTACCACTTTTATTCCATGGCCCTCCGTTGGCCCCAGTGTTAGTTTACCCTGATACACCTCCCTGGCATCCCGTTTCAGCTTGCGCCCCCGATTTGTATAAGACGGCCCCAAAAACTCCTCATCACTGTCAGACGCTAGACCTGTTAGTTCAATTTGTCTGTCTTTGTGAAGAGTAATGCCATTGTAGTAATCTCTAATTCTTCTTGGCACCTTAAAGGATTTCGGTCATGTAACTTTTGTCTGTCTCACAGCTTTTTTGACTTTTGCTATCCACTGAAACAAAGTAAGATTCCAATTTTCCATTTTTTTGGGATTTCAGCTATTACATTTGCTTCTTCAGCGTAATATCACCGGTTCAAGACGTTCCAACCTTGAGCTCACCTTTTAAACAAGGACTGGCTCAAATACAAGGGATATTCCTAAACGCACTGCAAGTATTACCCTCTTATACGCCAGTCAAAACCATCCAGCTCTGTCCTTTCTCTCCTTGTTTGTCATTCATAGAGATATTACGTTCCTTGGCTATTACTCCACCGTTCATGAACATTTAAAACTTACCATCCTCTGGAGCTTGTAACGCTTCCTTAAATCGACTAAGCATGTTAGCGTCTGTATACACATATCATTTATCTATAACTCACGCTATCTCATCGATTGTGTTCTCGTCAACCATCCCCTCTGTCATGCTTTTTTTATATCAGATGTGGTCAACCTCCGCTGTATGTCGTCGCCCTCGTCCTCGTCGGCCCGATCCAAGAATTATCCATACGCGCAATGTGCGGTCACGTGAATGTTATTGATTTCATGATGAAAACACGGTACGAATTTCATCGTCTCTCGCGACGAGAGGAGCTATTTAAATGAGAAATATTAATATTCTGGCTTCCATGTCTTGTAACATGACGGATTGCAGCCTTATACTTGTTAGGGATCCTAATTGTGGACTGGGCTAATCAACTACAATGTGGACGAACTACAATAGATATGGTATTAAATTACATCGACAGGTTGCAAGAACTGGGACATTAGGGTGGATTTCTCTGTCAATGGGAGAATGAGTCTAAATGCGTCGTTAGCGTTTAAATAATAGCGATGGAGTCGTTTACTGCGTAGAAATCCAAGGTTTTCGTATAATCTCATTGCCACTGTGTTTGTTACCTCAGTCTCTAGTATTAT
>JAJMBO010000221.1:0-15270 GCA_030585065.1 Blastobotrys persicus
TCGACCTGGCCTGTCCACTAACTTCCACTCAACGCGATGTTGTGGCCCTGGTGTGGGGTGCCGATGCCGTTAACCGCAGGAGCACACGACCCTTTTTACCCGCCTGACCTTTGTCCGTCTATTGCCGCCGCACGTGACCTTCTCCCCCTGATATGAAATTAAAATAAAACTTATAATGGCCCACGTCTAGCGGTGGGAGTATTCAATTCCAGTGGTAGCAGCATTGGCCGAGTGTTTTGTTGACAGCGCTCCAGTTATCTTGTTGTCAGGGCTCTATTTTTTTGATATTACTATCGTTAATATTCGGGGGTTTCCCGCTACATGGCATTGTGCGGCGCTATTCTCGGTGAACTTCCGTTAGACAGCCGTACGAATGGAAATGTCCATGATTACCGGTTATAACTGCTAGAATTGTCTTTAACGAGGCATGGTGGTTTGTGTTTGGTAGTGAGGGTGGTACAGAGTTGGCTGGTGAAGTTGGAATAGAATTGGTTTCAATACTTGAGAATTATTTATATTTCAAAACGCGTATATATATATGTAGCTAGTTGTAGCCCCTATCTCCGACATTGGCAGGAAATGCTGTTAGCAGCTTGGATAATTGTTCCTAAAGGCTCTGTAGTCTTATATTCCAAGTACTATGACGAGAGAAAGAATAAAAGGAATTGATTAAGCTAAAAGCAGTTGGCAGGAAATGCTGTTAGCAGCTTGGATGTTTGTTCCTAAAGGCACTGTAGTCTTATATCCCAAGTACTATGACGAGAGAAAGAATAAAAGGAATTGATTAAGCTAAAAGAAGTTTTTGACGAAAAAGAACTATAATGAATAATTGAGAATGAAAAACCAAAAGTAGAACCTCCTAGATATCAGGATCAATGCTTGAGAGCAGCAGAGAGCTTGTCAAGCGCAGAAGAGAGCTCTCTGCGTTCAGCATCAACGCCAGTAATTTGCTGAGTGTTCTTAAGGAAGAGGCTGACTTGTGGAACAACGTCGTGCACCTCCTCAAGGGCGGCTTTATTGACCTTTCCAGAAAGGACTTCTTTGGTGAGAGAGTTGACGGTGTTGGTCATTTGTTTCATGACTGGAGAAAGCGAGCCTCCGAGAGTGTCCTTGACGTAGTTCATGTTACCAGTGAGGAACTCTGGGAACAAGTTACCCACTTTTGGCTTGCCATCAACTGCAAGATTGTACTGAACTCCACTAACCGTGTAGGTGCCGTAACAACCACAGGTGTAGGTGCAGCACGAGCCACAGCATGTAGTTGGAGGGGGAGCTGGGGGCATACAGAAGATAATACATGCCTCTGATACCTGCCACAAAGCAGAGTTGGTGTTTTGCACAGACGATGCCAGGTTGTGCAGAATATCCTCGGTGTTGTTCAAGTGATCCTGAGCAAGCCTGGTTTTGGCAGTTGACAAAGACGACACTGCACGGTCCAAAGCACCATTAACTTCCATTGGAATGCCATTGACCGTCTCTTCAGAGTGGGTCTCGTTCACGGCCGGAGAGTTGTCAAGTACAATTTTATCATTAGACTCAGCAGCCAAGCCGAACACGCCAAAGGCGAGGAAAGCGAGTTTTGTAATAGCCACCATTTTATCAGTATCGAGGAGTTGGCAAGACAGCACATTGTCGATAACTGTCCTATATATACTAACCACCGAACACCGCTAGCGGGTCGACGATACCTCATAGTACCCTGTTTCAGTACCACTAGTCTCCAAGTGGCGTGTTGGTGTACTGTTCATGGGTACCTGCTCTTGCCTCGGGGATGGTCAAAAAACATGTACCTGAAAATATGACTCGGTACTTTTCTAGACCAGTCGTAGTCCAAAGCAGTCCCTAGATTTGTGGGCAGAAACGACGAAACAAAAAGATATATATTACGGCCTACATTAACACAATATTAACACCTGATTACTTTGAAATAGCCTCTTTGAGACTGGAGAGCTGCTTTAGAACTGCACACTTAGCGGTACCCCCGGTGGCGGTTCTTCTTTCAACACTAGCTTCAAAGTCAAAAACCTTAACAACATCAGCTTCGAAACGCGAGTCGATCTGCTTGTACTGTTCGATAGTGAGCTTGTCAATGCCCGAAAGTCCTTCCTTCTCAGCCATGGCAACGGCCTCGCCAGAGATATGATGGGTCTCTCTGAATGGCACGCCCTTTCGAACAAGGTAGTCTGCCAAGTCTGTGGCAAGCATATCCATGGTAAGAGCACCCTGCATTTTTTCTGGAATGATTTCCAGCGTGGAAATCACCCCCGTGGCAATAGAAATGGAATGGCTGACAGTAACAAGACAGTCAAACAATGGCTCCTTATCTTCCTGAAGATCCTTGTTATATGTGGAAGGAGTGGCCTTGAGAGACATCATGAAACCTGCCAATTGGCCAAACACACGTCCCGATTTACCACGGAGAAGCTCCAGACTGTCTGGATTCTTCTTTTGCGGCATCAAGCTGGACCCGGTAGAATAAGCGTCCGCCAGCTTGAGGAAGCCAAACTCAGCCGTCGAGTAGATAATCATATCTTCAGACAGCTTGGACAAATGGTTCAAGATCATTGAGCCCCAGAACAAAACCTCGACGATAAAGTCTCTGTCTGCGACGGCAGTCAACGAGTTTCCAATCACGCCATTGAAACCCAGAGTCTCGGCCAGATACTCACGATCAATTCCAAACGGATGGCCAGCAAGAGCCCCGGCACCCAACGGACAATTATTAACTCGTTCAATTACTTGATCCAAACGCTCCAAATCGGCAGCCAAGTATGTGGCATGCGAGCTCAACCAATGCGCCCATCGGATAGGCTGGGCCCGTTGCAAATGGGTGTATCCCGGCATCAGCACGTCGATCTCCTGCTCAGCTCGGGTGGTCATGACCTTAATAAACTCCACCAAAATGGCTCGAATGTTTTGCAACTGTTCTCTAACATAAAGTCGCATATCAGTCGCAACTTGGTCGTTTCGAGATCGCCCTGTGTGCACCTTTCCGGCAATTTCACGCCCAATCATCTCCCCCAATCGTCGCTCGTTTGCTGTATGAATGTCCTCGTCGCCTTGGACAGAAACAAACTTATCGGCATCCCATTCCTTCATCAGTTCGTCCAATCCTCGGTGGATCTCACTAAGCTCCTTGTCGTTCAACAATCCAACCTTCTTCAAGGCAGACGTGTAAGCCCGTGTACCCTCAATGTCTGCTTTATACATCTTCTTGTCATACGGCAGCGAGGCATTATACAGCTCCATCAATGGGTCCGTAGCTCCCGTAAATCGGCCGCCCCATAATTTCAGCTTATCGGCAGGCATTTCTCTTATGATAGTTAGTCGGTGAAATTTCAATAAAGAATAATAATACTCTTTACCTGACTCATCCGCGCAAACGCGCAACTCCGTTAACCACATATTCGTCGTCATTCCTTGAGCCATTGCCAGAACCAATGTATGTTAAATGGCCAATTAACCCCCTTAGCTACTCATAGCATACCCCCCAGAGCGTACAGATATTATCGAACGTGGTCTACGTAAGAAGACTAATCAAGCGGGACCCTGCCGACCAAACGCAACCTCGGTTACCGGGCCAATCTCAATTGATCGCAAGGGAGAGCCCAGTACTAGACTTAGCAATCCTGTCAGTACAAATCTACGCGAAAACTACTACAGACTTCAGTACAACCGCCAGGATCGTGATTGGCAGCGAAATAAGCAATAGTCCGGGGACAAACTGCTATTCGCGTCGAACGCGCATCATTATTAGTGCTAGCCTTCGGAACTGACTTCATATATCGAGAATGGCTAAGACGATTGAATTCTCCTGGCCACTGTTGGGGGTTATTGTAAGCATGAATGTTCATCTTCTTTTATCATGGAGGGCTAACAGACTTTAGATCCCTTGTATTTTAATTGCATTTGGAGGATATGGAACGTATTACTACATCCTCGTCCCCCATCACGAAACTGCATCACAACTATGGTTACTACAGTTTATGATTTCTATGACCTGGCTATCATATTTCCTAGCTTGTACCAAGTCAGCAGGAGTGCCAGATAAAAACTACCAACCGCAAGAAGGGGAGTGGAAACGATGGTGTGTCAAGTGCGACGCATGGAAGCCCGAACGAGCACATCATTGCAGAAAGTGTAAGCAATGCGTCCTACGCATGGATCATCATTGTCCTTGGACCTATAACTGTGTTGGACATGGGAATTTGCCGCACTTTATGCGATTTTTAGCTTGGGTGTTAATTTCCACTTCCTACTGTCTCTACCACGTCTCTGTTCGAGCTATTGATCTGTACAAAAGTAGGCGTCTACCGTCCTACATGGTCCCCAAGTCGGAGATTGTTATGACTGTACTGTTGCTTCCAGTGCTCTTTTTTGTCATGTTTACCATCTCCCTGCTCACCCTTCGAGTCGTCATCAACGTGTTCAATGGTCAAACCCAGATTGAAGTTTGGGAAACTGAAAGAATTGATTCTCTAGTCAGAAGAGGGCTGGTTCAGCGGGTGGATTTCCCCTATGACATTGACCCCTTCACTAACTTTGCAGATGCGTTTGGCGAACCCTGGACTTGGTTTTGGCCCTGGGGTCCAGCGAGGGGTGACGGCATGCATTTTGAAAAAAATGAGGCTGCTGATGACGGTGCAGTCTGGCCCCCAGATCATCGTGACCAATCTCCGCCATCTCCTCGTACCCGTCGTCAAGTACTGACAGAGACTCCAACTTTGGGCTATGAAAATGCAATGGCCAGGTATCGCGTACCGGAATGGAGAAGGAACATCTCTCGTGAAGAGGATTTTTTCAGATCAGACCAATGGGAAAACTTTGAAGGCGAGAGGTTATCGGATTTTGGTGTGGATCCTGATACAGTTTCCCCCGGTGGCTCGTTCCGTGATGTGGCCGAGACTAGCCGAACCACCAGCCGTGCGAGTCTTCGGAGTAGTAGCATAGACCATGATTCCGATGACGAAGAAAATGTCCCTCTGGGTCATTATGTGGCTAATGACTGAGGGCACTAGACTAGTCCACAAGGTCTTATTGCTCTCCGGTGGTTCTGCCGACTGTAGAAGAGCTTAGGCATCATAGAAATAGGCGGGAAAGCTTTATGCATTGTATTTACTGTCAACCAATCATATTTAATAACTTATAAAAAAAATAAAATAATAATAACATTATACATTAAAGCTCCATCTCAACGTCGCCCTCCTGATCCTTTTGTGGTTCGTCAGGTACCTTGGGTTCGGCTGATGCAGCTTTGGTAGCAGAGTCTGTAGTAGAGAGCGTACTATTCCCCTCTTGCTTTTCATGAGTGGGCTCACTAGCTGCTCGCTTTTCCTCTGACGCGTCCGTAGCCGATTTGTCACCACCTTGATCCTGGGTGGTCTTCTCCGTATCTACACTGTCTCCTGTTGTCTGGATCGATTGTTCCGGTTCCTCCTTTAGCTTAACTGGCTGTTCCGGTTCCTTCTTTTCTGCAGCTAAATCTGGTGCACCCGAAGGCACTGATGCTTGCGGCTCAGATACAGACTCGACATCGGGCTTTTCTATTTTAGCTTCTCGAGATATGGGTGCTTCCGGTCCTGTCCCTAATTCTTTGTTTGATGCTGTCGACTCAATTGCAGACGTCTTATCCGTGGTTAACTCTTCCTCCCCTTTAGGCGCAGCTTCAGATTGTTCGGAAGCGTTTACGGATGAGTTTTCAGGTTTGGCTCCTTCATTCTGTTCCTCTGCCTGTCGCTGTGCCTGCGGCTCGTCAATTTTTGATTCAGTTACAGCTTCTTGTTCTTGTCGCTCAACTGTCTCCCGCGCGGCCTCATCTTTCTTATCTTCTTCAACCGTTACGTCACCCATTTCGACATCTCCATCTTCAGCGGTCGCTGGAGCATCAGTATCATCACCCTCAGGTTTGGTTTTTCCTGTAGGTCTAATCTCCTCCTCCTCCCTAGCCTCTTCCATTGTCTCATCATTCTTAGCGTCTTCGTCAACAGTCGTATCAGGAACTTTATGAGGTGGTTTCCATTCGCTAAGGGCTCTTGGACCTTGTTCTTTCCAAACCTTAAACCGTTCTTCTCCATTTGCAACTTCCTCATCCTCAAGTTCGGATTTCCAACCGTCAGGACCCTCCAAAAAGCTCCGCCATCTAGCTTTTCGGGAATTCACTACCTTTGGGGTACGTGTCTCTTGAGATAACGCAGCGGGCCGAGCAAAATAATCTGATGTACCCGACTCAAAGAAAAGTTTATAAGTGTTCACACACACCCGTGCCATCAAGCCTTGCTCAATGACAGAAAACGAGTAATTTTCATCGATGTTTTCAACCATGGACCGATATAACAATGGCGCCTTAATTTGATCGGGTGGTACTCCCTCAGTTGGGACACTCATCATATACGAAGTCAAATAATAGTTCCATTCATCCTCAGTGTTTTGAATTTCACTTAAGGTCAAATCATAACGACCTAGGAACTGGAACCCAATTTGACGATTCTCGTCATCCCAATCAATTCTAAACATGTTTTCGTCGGCACCAAGAATCTTTTTGACTTGGGTGCGGTAGTTGATCTGTTGTTTAATATCACTCGTGGGCTGCTGACGGTCTGCTTGGAAAAGCATCAAGGTCTCTGATGTTTTCGCTTCGGAAACAACCAGATGGATATGCTTCACTAAGCCTTGTACGACTTTATCGACGGTGTAAAGCCTATAAGCACGGTTCCTGTACGCCTGTCTAATGGCTTCCTCGAAAGATTGGTGTTCAACCTCGCCTTCAATTAATTTTTCAGACAAGTTCAGCAGTTGTCCGTAGCAATCGTTACTTTCAAACTGCAAACCCATATCTGCCAACCGATGATCATACAAGTTCAAATCCTTTGCAAAATCGACATTTCCAGTGCTTGCAATCTCCTTAGACACAACACGTTCCATTTCTTTAACTTCTTTCAGTCTAACGTACAGGGTCTGAATGAACCGCATGAACACATAAATTGTAGTATTGGCAAACAAATTGTAAACACTTCTCTTTGGTGCTTCACCTTCTTCATCTCGCTTTTCATCTGCATGGCGCAACCAAGATTCTTCAGAGTCAACTTTAAGATTCCCTGTCTCGCCCACAGCATCAGCATCAGGCTTAACCTCACTGTCTTGCGCCGATAATGGATTACTAGATTTGTCGCCTTCAACGTTCTCAGCATCATCGGGACTCTGCTCTCGGCTGCCGCCAACAGAATCACTTCCAGCGCGGCCATTAGCTGACTTAGGCTGCTTGGACTTCCGCAACACGTCTCTCAAAAGATCACCAGTAGGATCCCTGGCTCGTTTTTTAGAAAGGCCAGTAGGACTCATCGATTCTGAACCAGACCCAGCATCGCTGTCAGGAGAACCCCTCAGGGACATGTCAGTGGCTGGGAAGTGACTCTTGATCATTTCAACAGGAAGGGAGAAGAAAAGTTGCATAAACGCCTTGATAGCTTCTTCCATTCTTTCCCGATCAGTAGATGAGTACGATCCAGCGTGCTCCAAGAAACACAAAACCAGGCGCAAAACATCCATCAAAACATCATTATCATCCATCTTATATGAGAGTTGGACTTTCGGGGTTGTCAGAGATGGTCCCTTCTTTTGAGCTGTTTGCTCGGCCTTAACGGTGGTGATTTCAGACACAAGATTACGACTGGTCATCAACTTCTTATCTGTCTGCTTGAAAGTAAGGCCCAAATGATCCAAAGACTTGTAAAACACTTTCTGTTCGGTGTCCCTCCACACCTTATTCCATTCCCGGTGGGCGCGCTTCCATTCTTCATCCTTCTGCTTCAGGCGCTTTAAAACAATAGGAACAGCCACAGAAGGGTTCTGATGAAGGGCCTCAATAACTTCTTGACCACGCTCCTTATCATAGATCTTCTTAATTACCTTTTGGTAAATTGTGGAAGTATGGCCCAAACCAGGAGGTAGAGTGAAGTTGGCACGTTCTTCAGGCGTCATATTGGCAATTCTATTAGCAATTGCTTCCAGCGTTTGAATACTTCGTAGATTGGCCTCAATGAAATAGTCATATTCATGACGTTCTTCCTCCACTCGGTACAAAATTTCCTCATATTGATTCTTTCTATGAGCAACAAATCCAGAATCTTCAGAGGCCCAGGTAGGATGAACAACCCATTCATCATTCAGCACCTCCCAGCACATCTCGTCTCTACCTGAACATGGCATGTACGTTTCAGATTTAGGGAGCAAACGATACGATGGACCATGTGATTCACAAAGCGAGAGCTCCAAAACGTGTTTTTTGAAAGTAATATTTTCAATATGAAGCGGGGTACCCTCATATTTGACGAATCGTTTGAACCAGTCCATGAGCTCTTTGTTTCCCCCAATGAACCCATCAACACGTTCCACCAGAACATTTTTGTCAATAATCTTTTGCGAAAACAAATTCAAAACCTTCAAGAATTCATTGTAGGTTTGTTTATTGCCAATGTATTTTTTCACTTTGTCAAAGAACGTGATCTCATCAGTCAAGTTGCTAGCACGTGGAGGCTGTGGGACAGGTTCTGGCGCTTGAGGCATCAATGTAGGGCTCGAAGGTTCGCCACTTCTCGCTTTGGATCTACCTGGTTGCTTGATAGCGGGGCCAGGGCCGCCACGCACACTTGAGACAGGGACACTGTTCGGGTCAAATGAAGGTGGAGGACCATAGTCCTGATGTTTTTTAGTCTTGCGCTCCCGTTCTCTTCCAGCACTAGGTGGAGCGAAGTTACCTAATGGTGGAAGCTGCGAAGAATTTGTAGGCGCCATCGTCTCTTGGACAGCGCGTGGAGTAGTGGCTTGAGGTTGAGATGTGTCAGGCAAAAACTGTTTGAAATCATCCAACAAGTCTGGAGCGTCTTGAAACAGCGCAGTGACTTGAGTGTAAACTTCAGATATACGCAGTTGATCGCGCTGATAAGTTTGCAGAATTTCAAGAAAGTTTTTGTAAATATCCGGCTGGTTAACAAACCTAGTCTTAATCTTATTCACGTAGTTGATAGCGTGATTAAACTCAACTGGAACTCCCTGACGTCTTTGCTCAGTGTCGGCATTCATTTGACTAGGATCTCGGCTCGAATTGGCCGCGGCATGGAGCTGAGTCATAGAGCTAGCAGCATCATTAACTGCCGCACCACTCTCACTGTAGGCACCAGCTTCATGAGGAGCTTGTGGAGCTTGATGTTGAGTGTGATGAGGTTGCTGATGTGGGGGTTGCTGATGGGGCTGCTTCCATCGGTCGTAGGCATTGCTATTAGCACTTGCCGAAGCCTCTCCGTCTGGATATGTAGTAGTACCCATTGGAGTGGTCACTCTAATAGGATTTGGATCTGAAGGATCAGAAGAACATTCAATTCGATATCCAGGTGGCAAGAAAGTGTTAAAACCTTGAATCAAATTCGGGTTACCTCGGAACAAGGTAGATACTCGGTCAATAACTCCAGGGGTATCAATGCTAAAATGCGGGTTAATAACAACATCTCATATTCGTTCAGCTTTTCTTTTGCTCACCTTTGACTCTTAAAATCTTTCATAATGTCCAAAAAGTGGTTGTAAACATCTGGCTGGTTTTGGAATTGCACTTTAACCTGGTCAAGATATGACAATGCATCTTTGACGTTTAACGGCCTATAGGCAGCGGCTGCAATTTGCTGAGCAGACTGAACATTGGAAGGCGTGTTTCCAGTCGGCTGCGTTCCCTGCTGGCTACCCGGCTGCGGGCTCTGGCTTTGGCTGTGAGTATGTCCCTGCTGTTGTCCGCTCTGTTGCTGCTGCTGTTGATTTCCCTACAAACACGGAGTTAGAAAAAGTTTTAAAGCACACCAAGCTATTGTAATACCTACCTGTGCAGGTGGCGGCGATGGCCCTGATGCCATCGAGGGAATTGATGGTGGATAAGGCTGCTGCTGTCCACCACTAGACGAGCCTCCACTGAGGCCTGGTAACGAAGGTAGAGAACCATAATACGGCGGTTGACCTCCTGGATCTATGAGTAAAGAAAATCGTTAGGACCACCTTCCTAAATCCGTATCATATGATACAAATTCTTCATGAACTTACTGTTTCCTCCGGCACCAAGCGAGGAGGGCGGGGGAAGGACGGGATGGTTACTCTGCTGGTTCCTGAAAATTGAACTGTTAGCTTGAAGAATTCAATGGTCAGAGTGAAAGACGTGTGAAAATCGCTTACAGAAACGGCTGATGTCGCTGACCATCAGAGGTCGAGGATTCCTGCGGGTTATTGTTACTCCAAGGATCCTTGTTGGCCATGTGGAAAAACTTTTCTGTTCACAATATCCTTGGCCAATAACAATCACTTCGAGAATTCAAAATCGACAATAGAACTTATTTGCTAGTCACTCTCCCCAATGTGGATGTAGAGTACAGTACTTTCCGAAGCGTGAAGGGAAAGGTGTAGAGATAATGTGTGTCTCTTCGGGCCAAAGCGCGTTCCCCGACGATCCTGAAATATACCCTGTACCGTATTTTACAGTCCGAACTCCCAAGTGCCTAGTAAGTTTCGCCGACTACCATCAAGTCGGTTCGAGAGCCTACCTTAACGCTGTCACGATGAATGCTCCAGATAGATTTGAGCTCTTCGTCCTTCCTGATGGTGTTCCCAAGTATGTTTATGCTTTTATTTGGTAACTATTTGATTAACAGGTTTCTAGATTGTCCATCTCCCCGGACATGCGGGTTCCAAATGCTATCCTGATCAAGTTTGAGCGAGAGGATCACACACTGGGAAACCTGCTTAGAGCCCAGCTAATGCAAGATCCTCGCGTCACGTTTGCTGGCTACAAGGTCGAACATCCGCTCTTTGCAAACTTCTTATTACGTATCCAAACCGAAGAAGGTTACAACCCGAGGGAAGCTCTGAAGAACGCCTGCCATTCTCTTATTGCACAATTGGGAAGGTTAAGTACTAACTTTGAGAAAGAGTGGGCTATTAAGGGCTTGATTGAGGATGACAGTTAATTATTTATTCCGTATCTTAATCACAAAACGAAAAACTTAATGATGACTTCAATTGTCCTTTTCAGAGAAGAAACTTAGTGCTAGTGTGCTGGTTGGATTAAGAATAGTATAATAGTAGCCGAAATGATTCACGCAGAGATGGCCACTTTTCAGCTACTGGGAAAAATTGAGAAAGCGATCAGGTTTAATTATATTGTAGCTATTTTCGTTAGTAGTGAAATCGAGAGTTATTTGGCAACCATTTCCATCCATTTCTTCTCGATCTCGCGTTGGCAATATTCGAAGCGGGCAACGAGATCGTATTTTGGTTTGCCGCTGACTCTGTCACGAAGATTATGCGAATTGGCGAGAGCGTCGACTGAGTGCCAGCTATGTAGTCTGCGGCTGGAGTCAATGAGGTCAACCTGTGACGCTTCCTTGGATAAAATTAGTTTGCAATGGTCTGGGAAATTGAACTGGAACGTAAAGTTATTCAGCTGGAACATGACAGAGTCTGAGGTTCGGTTATAGTTGGTGATGAAGATGTGGTCTTCGTCAAGAAGTTTCTTATCCTCAAAATCACATTTAGAAAGATTTTCTTTCATGTATTTGTGAAACGACTTGACCAGCTTAATCTTCTTTGCGTCAGATTGAGAGCAGTCAATCGTATCCAGACCGCGGTGGGCCCAGCCGGCCTCGCCGTTTTCTGGTTCATAACACACAAAAGTGGTCTCTGAAGGATCCATCAGTACTGTGGAATTGTCTCTGAATAGTACGCCTACAGTACCATCAGAAAGTTGATATGCAAGGCCATATTTATTTGAGTAATCTACCCACTTCGTCACGAATACTGTGGGTTTTGGTTTCTTCGCTCTTGGAAGGTGGCTCCCAGCAGTTACGACATCATTGAACTCGGAAAGAGCCTTAATAATGCCGTCAGAAACCGCCTTAACCGACACAGCAGGGGGTGCAGACTCCTGACTTGATTCTTCCTCACCGTCATCATCGTCTTCGTATAGAGCACCTCTAGTTCTTTTTGTTGTAGCCTCAATCACGTTGCCGTTAGAATCTGTTCTCTTTGGCCTACCCAGATCTCGCAGGCCTGAAGCAGATTTTGAATTGGACCATCTAGTGGGCTCTGATTTTTTGAAACTGGGTATCTCTTTACTCTTCACCATGATCATTTTGTACTTCTCTTTAGTTGATGCAGGGGACAAGGAATTTGGCAAGATTGCCTGTGGTTTCTCGGCCTCCATGTCAGCTCTTGTGATTTCGACAGGATTAAGCGACCTAGCAGATGATGATGATGCAGCACCGTTATAAGCATTAGTGCCATTTGGATTACTAATCAACCGTGCACCAATCTTGCAATCAGTAAAGTTCTTGCGCATTCGATCAGCCGGACTTGGTTTATAGCTGGGTGCTCTGGTGAGGGAGAGCTTACTGATGTGAGAGGGAAAAGGACCGTTGCTGAAAAATTCGTGCTCCAGTATCTCAGTCAAGCCCGGCCGCTTCTTTGGATCAATGTTTAGTATGCTTGAAATCAAATCCTTAGCAAGATAGGAAACATCAGCATCTTCCGGAAACTTGTAGTCATTCTTTTTGATGCGCTCATAAATAACGTCAACGTCCTTGGATTGGAATGGCGGTTTCCCGAAAAGCATGGCGTAGAGGATGATGCCAATTGACCAAATATCCACTTCATAACTGTGTCCGTGTTCTTTACCATACAGAATTTCCGGAGCAATATAGTTAGGAGTTCCGCAGATAGTTTTCTTTCTATCGTAGTCGGAACTAAGCAATGTAGCCAAACCAAAGTCTCCGATTTTGGCATTCATATTCTCATCCAGGAAAATATTACCCAACTTCAAATCCCGATGAATAACTCGACGATCGTGCATGTAAGTGACAGCTCCAATAATCTGGGTGATAAAGAATTTGGCTTCAGGCTCGGTGAACCTTTTGCGCTTTTTTAACATGTCCATCAATGACTGGTTTTGACAGATTTCAAGCAAAATGTACACATTGGTGTCGTCTTCAAAGCAATCTATGAATTCAACCACGTTGGGATGGTTCAAACTCTTGTGGATTTTGATTTCAGCCAATAACTTTTTCTTAGTCTTTTCAGACTTCATGCTCTCCTTGGCTACTGTTTTTGCAGCATAGATCTTTCCGCTTTCATCCTTCACCTGGAAGCATCGGGCAAATCCACCTTCGCCCAAGCAAGTTCCGCGGTGATAGTCACGGCCGCGCTTGTTTCGAATTAGCGCTGGAGGTGTCTTGCAGAGCGATGAAAGCTTTTCCTTCCGTTTCTGCTCCTGCTTTGGTGCGGGCTTGTGCTCCCGATTGAGGTCTCTGGGTTCAAGCACTTTCACAGGCGACGCCATTGTTTCACGAAAGGAATTGAAACGAAATCAATCTAAATAAAATGAGAGAGGTGTATAGAACAAGAGGCACCTCTGTGGTTTGTCGAGACTTGTGATGCGCAACTGCCGTAATATGTCTGATTCTAGTTTATTTAAGTATGAGGTAGTGTTTGTTTTGACTTTATGTCTGTTTACCACCTTCCCAAAGCGGAAGTCAGTGGTCCCGATTTCTCAATATGGGTTGGGGTTAGGTCGAGACCATGCATGCGGCGCATCCTATCGACGATATCCGTTAGTGGAGCAGTTTTTGATGAACGAAATACGGTAAATATCTCTTTGTATATTCTATAGACTGTATTTCTTTATATTTGTTTTGTTTTCAATTCCAGGGGATGCCAACCCCGGCAACAAAGGTTGGGAATGAAACGTGATCAAGAAATTGAATAGTCATCACGAAACCTTTCGTTCTCATAACAGAAGGCGTTGTACGCTCTTTAGATTATGTCATCAGAATGACTGAAATGGGCCAATGTTCGTCCAAATTGCTCTAAGCAGCCTTCTGGCATTGATAAGATTAGCATTGCCGCAGAAAGGAAGTTCTCCGATTGTCTACATTAAGAGAGAGAAACAAGCATGCACGTACAAAGTCCGAGGAGCAGATAGCACAATTAGATGAGACAGATTCGTGCTGTGTCCCCTCAATGAGAGCATCCTCGAGAGTGTTTCAATTATAACAAAAAATAGTCCTTTTATCTTATCGATATAATAATGCCTGGTTACAAGTTTTGGCCATTATCCAAAATGCTGTTCAGACTAAGAACGACCAATACCTGCCTAAGGGAGCTCATTGGTCCAAGGGAAAGGGAGTTTTCGATCACCGTTAGCTAATGACTGGAAGCTCAGCATCGCTTGCCTATTCGCAGACATAGGAGTTACAGGGTTCATTGACAGTGGGAACGGTGTGGAGCCGTGCACTGAATCGGGACAAAGGGAAAGATAGATCTTGTGTGTACACACACAAAAATCACGACAACATTCCCCATCAATGGCAAACTATTATATTGACTCACTAGTCTCTAACTGAAGAATAGAGCCTTCATGCTTTCGAATCCTCGCTGTAACAAAAAAGCATGCTCGTTACTGAAACCTCGTCTAAAGTTTGAAAATTCGCGTGCGCGCAAAGAATGCGTAATGCGCGCCGGCGACCGGTCAATGATATATTAGTTTGAGGCCGGCGGATTTCACCACCTTCCCAAGTATACGGACTCGACGACCATGTCATCGTCAGAGGGCGAGGATAATGTGCCGCTGGCCAAGCGCCGAGCAAATAACGAGACATTAAATGGTAAGTTCAAAATTGACAAGTTGTTTATTTTTTTCAGAATTTAACGACTTTTAGGAAACGAAAACGACGTCGCGTTGGCTGATCCGGTTAAGGATGATACATCTACGGTCAAAGCTGAAGACGCCTCAGATTCCGAGGATGATATTCCTTTAAATGGCCGAGTTAAAGGCAAAATGGCTGCGGCCAACGGTACGCCAAAGAAGCGGACGGCAGCAGCGGCGAAAGTCAACGGTACGACGACGCCAAAGGCGAAGAGGACAAAGAAGGAGCTAACGTCTGAAACCAAGCCCAAGGTAAAGAAAGAGGCAGCTAGCTCGTCTAAGACGAGTTCCGTAGCCACACCAGCCAGTAAGAAGAAATCAACGGGCAAGTCTGAATCGCCTGCTCCATCCAACAACACTGGTGCTGAGGATGAAGATGAAGACGACGAAGGACACAAATGGTGGGAAGCAATGGGTGAAGAAGATGACACTCAGAAGTGGACTACGTTAGAGCATAACGGTGTATTGTTTCCTGCGCCGTATGAGCCCTTGCCTGAAACGGTTCGCCTGATCTATGACGGAAAACGCGTCGTATTGAAGCC
>JAJMBO010000222.1:0-15221 GCA_030585065.1 Blastobotrys persicus
TATATAACTTTCTCACGTGACGTGAGTCAGGCTTCTTTTTCATGTGAAGTGTGCAAGGGTTAAAGGTGAGTATAGGGTCGTATGGTTGGACCATTTGGCAGTGAGATTATGCAAGAGCATTAGTCGTTTGTATGGTGTTCTTTACATGGGGATGTCAGGGGTTTGGTATGAGCAATTGATGGTTTATGGGCCAAAGATTACATAAAGGAGGCTCACACTGGATTGGCGTGATGCAGATAACACGGATTTAATTTACAACTTTGCCAACAATGTTGTAGCGTTGGCTGAAATACGAGTACCAATCGTCGAGGACCTTGAGCTCTTTATCATCGAGGTCTTCATAGTCGGGCACGGCGTCTTCTGGCTTGAGGGAACTTTTAGCGAGAGCCCTGGACGAATCTTTGGCCACGAAAACTCGGTAGCCTCCTTCTGGCCCATAGCTTTTGTAGTTCTTGGAAACGTCAAAAACAACTCCCTTTATAGCCACGTAAATCTTATCGCTTTGTACGCCTGAACTTGTCAGCGTTGCTCGGTTCAACACGGAGTATATACTCACCATCGCACTTGGCTAGTTCCTCTTTAGTGATTGGGTCATCCTTGGGCGGATCCAACTTGACAGGCTCTTTTGGAGCGAACGGCATGCTTTCGATTGTTATCGAGAGCTGCTAAATAATGGAGTATAGATGGATGTTGATTGGTCCCAACGGCAGGCTTTCCCGGTCGTTATTAAGCCTACAGCTGTCTTTTTCCAACGCTTTGAGTAGCTACGGTTTAATTTTTGCCCATGTTTACTACTGAACAAGAGACTCGGCTGTGTGCCTGCTCATTGGCATTGGTTTTTATGAACTATCACACTGTAGCGGTATCAAATAGGACCACACTGGGTTAATTTGCTAACTAAAAAGTCGGATTAAGTAGTCAGTTTGTTACATACTGGAATATTAAAGAAGTCTTTATGTCTGAGGACCATGACACAATCCGCTTAAAGTGCTGGCAGGTTGCTAAAAAAAAAGGGCAAGACCATTCCAGTTCCAAAACCGATTGAGATAGGTTTGCACTGTCCTGGACGGACTCCTTACGATTCTACATATTCATTAACCGAAGGTCCTCTAACTATCAAGCAAGCAGCTATTCAGTTGTTCGCGCTTTATTACCCGTCTTAGAAATACCAGCTAATACGCAATTATCAATTAGAGAAAATTTGTGGTCTTTTTTTCATGCTCTGCCATGTTCCAGTAGAAAGCAGTGACTGTGAAGCGATGAGTTCATTTCTCGGGTCTGTCTGTTTGTTTTCACCGTTGTTCTGTATTCTTTACGAAGGCTGCAAAAAAGAGTTGGCGAATAAAGACTGACCTGAAATGGACGAGAAAGCAACGAATCTGAAGTAGATGATCAAATTGATCATATATTAATCACAGTCACCCTTGCGTAACTATCCAAATTGCATCACTCAGAGCACTTTCTACTTGATACCTTCACAATCTATAATCAATTTAGCCCAAAACTAGCCAACTGTGCATTGACCATTTAAGATATCCCAAGGCTTTATTCTGGCAGTGGGCAGCCTGATTTCAGGATCCCTGGTTGGGACGAAATTTCAGACCACAACACCATCAACATGGACTTTCTCAAAGACCTGTGGAGCTCAATCTTGACTCCGGGAACCAATGAGGCTCTCCTGAAAGCAACACATGGTAGCTTTGCAGCTCTACTAGTGACTCTAGTGTCTTTACTGGTTGCCACTCGCAACATTCATTATGTGTTCCTAACAATCATCGCTGCCGGACTGTGGGCGTCCATCACGTGGTTTGTCGCCGAGCTTGAACGGGAAAAAGAACGGCAGAAGGCCAATGAAAAGAATGACGGAGAAGTTGAGGGCAAGTCCACAGCAAAAGACGGGTCGGCACCAGCACCTGCGAAGAGAGCATCCAAAAAGACGTAGTATGGTTTTGTCGAGTCGGAGTCAGGGTGATGCTAGGTTTCGGTGAAAGAAAAAATAGTAACTGTATATATAAATTTGATGGCTACCTTCCATGGCGAATGAGGAAGTGTGTTTGGTCTAGTGAAATTCCCTTCCTTGCTATAGTTATTAGAAATGTCATATGGACACATTTCATGTTACCTACAAACACCTAACTGCCGCTCAGATCTCAGCAGCGCAAATTGTTCTCTGAAACAACAAAAAGTATAAAATAAATAGTACAGACCAAATAATTTCGTTCTGATAACAGCTGAGCCTGGGATTGCTTCCTGCATGATATACAATAAATGTGTTTAGATACATGAAAGAGGAGGTCGTTAAAAGTCGCCACCATCAAAGTCGCCACCACCACCGTCGAAGTCATCGCCATAGTAGTTGTTCTCTACAACATCTGGGCCGTCGTCAGCCATAGCTCCACCAATCATCATACCACCAAGAAGACCTGCGCCAGCACCCATAGCTGCACCACCCATGGGCCCCATGCCGCCGCCGCCAAATCGACCACGACTAGGTTGCTGCATAGGCATAGGCTGTTGTGGCGGATATCCACCATAGGGTTGACCGTATGGGCCCTGAGGTGGGAATCCTCCATACGGACCCTGCGGAGGATATGCTCCATAGCCAGGTTGCGGCGGATAGCCACCATATGCCTGCTGAGGGGGGTATCCACCATACCCCTGCTGTGGAGGATAGCCACTACCTTGCTGAGGTGGTCTCTGTTGGCGAGGATCAGAACCGTACGGAGGCGGTGGTGGCGCACCACCTGCCTGTGGCTTCTCCCATTGGCTCTTGCCTGTGGACAAATCCACGTAGTAAAAGCTACATAGCGATGTTAGTTACGGCTTACCGGTGAAGAGGGATATTTACTTACGTTTTGTACCGATCGTCGAACTTTGCTAACCAGCCTACGGACACAACGTTAGTCAACGTGAATACAGCAGCCAAAACCTACTGATCATACCTTCAGGAACCTGCGGAGGAGGCGGGCCAGACATGTTGTTGAGTCAGTGTGAAAAAAAAAAGTGCGTGCGTTGGCAGTGCTCTCGATATCAATCCAGTCGGTCCGTCGGTTTCCCCGCCCAACACCAGCCACATTCAATCTATTGCTGATCGACCACGGATCGACGATCTCCAGATCTGCTTTGAGTATATATATATATAATTTGGAAAGCTGTTTCCCAGCCTTTGGAAGACTGTCCAATTCCCAGCTAGTAAAGAATTCACACCATACGGATTTGCTTTTCCGGTGTGGCCACAGGTCGTTATGAATCTGGACCATGTGAAAAAATGCCATGTCAGGAGATGATAACTTATTTGCTCTGGTATTAAATAGGATAAGCGCTTTTCTATGAGGCTGCGAGCTTGATTCTCAACCAAACACTTTTATTCCAGGCGAGCAGGGCTCCGGATCTTGTGGGAAGTTCGCCAGGCAGACGACCGACCAATCAGACACTAGCTTCGGGTTTCTTTTCTATTCACGTAATGCTGGACGTCGGAGCTGAGAAGCCGATGTAACGTTAGTCATGGAAGGTGCGTCAGGTACTCAGGGGGGAGGGGGCGGCCGAGTGAGACCGGATATGTCAGATCCATGTACGAGCCCGGATATGGTAAATGACATCAGTTGGTCCACAATAGAAGACTTATAATTAGTTTCAAGACGAATTAAGTTTAAAAGTTTACAATATGCGTTGGTAAAACTGTACCATAGCTCAATGGCAAGCTTTACCATACTTTTTGAGCCGGACATAATTATACGGCAGTGGGGCCAGGAAACCTGCGCCCACAGACAAAACAGCAGCAGCCCAGAAGCTGGGATCACCAAGGGCGACGACTCCGCCAGTCAAATGATAATCGACGACGTTCTCGGCCAGTTCCATCGCGAGCATCGATACCATACTCATGCCCATTGCGGTGCGGGCGGCCATTGGCCAGGACAATTTGTCGGCTCCTCGTCGAAGCATGACCGTTTCTAGAATGATGGAGGTCATAATTCCCGATGCCACTAGTTCAGTTAGCTTTGATCTCCCTAGGTTTGACGCCCCACTTACTAGATATGAGCATTGAGCTACCGACAGCCATTTCAGGGTAGTAGGATTGCAGGAGCCATAGTGAAGAAAAGTCACCAGTGGTGCAGCCCACCAGGCACCGGAATGTGTTAATACCCGCTCGTTTCCAAGTGGATTTACAACGCCAAAAGGCCGTATTGAGCATTGACTGAGGTGCACTTGGCTGACTTGTACTAGGACATGGCTTCTCAGCTGAAGAATTGGGTGATAGTGAGCTGTTCTGACATGCTCGGATCGAAGCGGAACCGGTGAAAGAGCGGCTCCCACCGTGGAGCCCGGGGCGAAGAAAAGCCCGACTCGTAGTAGAAACCTGTCTAATGCAACCCGTTCGAATCATTATGAGAATATACCGTAGCAGAGATCCGAGTTAGTGGCATGGGCTTATATATAAAAATGGCCAAATCGCAAAAACTGCTCACTCGGCTTTCCATCCGATCCCGGAACGATCGGGGACCCGGTGATGAACGAGCCTCTTCCCCAGTTACTGAATTTTCCGCCTAGTACCGAAGATTATGAGCTTTCTAATTTTGTAGAAGAGCAATGATATAGCATGTCTCTGTGTTCAAGAGTATTTCCGTAGCTAATATAGGAGCGGTCTAGATGGACCGAACATTGTTCATCTACGGGACCCAGGAAGCCCATTTGCTGTGTTGGACTCAGCGACACGCGGTTTGACGGGATTGTCAGAATGTATTGCTTTGACGATTAGTATTTATTCTTATTTAATGTCCGCTGGGACTTTTATTTAATAATTGATGTGTAGTAGGAGTTTTGGTTTGTTTGTCCCTACTGATTGTTAGACTGGGGTGCACTACTTTAGTCCTCATGCCTCGCCAATGCTGAAGTTGTGTACGGGTTATAAAACCGATAAGACAGACAGTTAACGACAGAGTTTTCTTTATCCTACCTCGGCCAGTAAACGGGAAGATTGTTTTACAGCCGTCTAATATTTACAGAAAGTAAGAATTAGTCTAGACCAAGCTCAAGTTCCTGAACACCTTTTTGCTCGGTAACCAGTTTGGTCTCGTCTTTCAAGAGCTGGCCCAGAGTGGAGTTATCTCGAAGATAGGTCCACTTGCCATCAACGTAGTCATAGCGCTTTGGTCCAGATAGCGGACTAGACAACCAGATCTGTTGATTAGGCGGCTGCTTATTGATGACATAGGTTCCGTTTGGCGGCAGGACTAAAGTCAACACACCTTGCTATAGAACTCGGGTTAGAACAACATTCAGCTCACAAACAACATGCATACATACAGCCAGTTCTACATCAATCTCTGGGACGAATTCGGCCAAATCTTCGTAGCTCACAAGCATATCCTCCAGCGCCTCGTCAGAGAGCTGATGGTAAGCTTTTGGATCTAGATTGGTCGAATAAAATCGAGCGGCCAACGGGCGGAACTGCCCACCACGGAAAGAAGTAGCCAAATTTGGCCTAAGAAAGCGAGTAGGTATCAAGAGACCTCGAGTAGCAGATAATCGAGTCAAAACCGTCATCACTATCCCCAGCTTCTCCCAGAAGAAGGGCCTTTAAAGTGTCGTTATTGGGAGCGCGGTTTCCCGCGTCCACCACTAACTCCATCACCAAGCCACCTATTGAGGATTTCCTTTCCGCTCCGTATTCAGAAAAAGATGCTGGTAGAATGCTATTTATTTAGCTTCAAGCGCATGTAGGTGCCGAAGTACAGCGCACAGAATACATAAAAAAGTAAATTCGAACAATTGAGCTCGTGGAACCCCACTGTGGCTTCTGTGATAAACCGTAGCAGCAAAAAAAATACTATCACTGGTACTTCGCTGCCTAGTTAATGGAACAGCAATCACCAGTGCTTACTGTATATATACCTTTCGCGCCCAGCATCCATTGTCAACTCGATTTCAATGCCCTCAAGTGATGGGCCAGCGGGCCCAAATTCCTCCTACACTCATATACTCATATCCTGTACTAACCATTCAGCCAAGCAAAACAGCATTAAAGCTTCGACGTCTAGTTACGTAAACAAACAATCACCTGTGCTTGACTACATATATATACATTCACACAAGTTTCCACCGTCAACTCGTTGTGAGTTGCCTCCAAATTGATGGCCCAAAGCTCAGATTCCTATACTCATATCCTGTGCCCACCATTCAGCCAAGAAAAACTGCACTAAATATCTGCTAACCACCGTTAAGTAAGTTCATCGAATCTCAGATTTCGAAGAGTTGCGTGATGGTGGACCACGCGACCTGCGCGAAGAATGTGGAAGTGTTTATGCACCTCCTTGTATTTAGCATTTCATCCGCCCGGTTGGTTTTTGTTCTTTCCTTCTGTTTCTTTAACGTCTTTTATATCTCGTCTTGGCGATAGTTGTTGTTGAGGGTAGTATAGAGATGAGCAGTCGTGGAAGCGGCGGTTACGAGGCTTCAGAACAGGAAACAGAACGGATACTGATATCGACCACAACGACACGAGCCATGGAGGTTAAGAAAGCTACGTCGCGGCGATATACTCAGGAGCGATACCCGCTTTCAGGAGCGCGGACTCCGTACTTCCTGCGTTCGTTCAAATTTGTACAGCACGGACAGGAGGGAAGCTTTAGGAGTGAGGAAACCATGGAAGACGAAGATGATCCTATGAATGAGCATGGGGATGACCAGCATATGCATCATTTTTACAGCAACCAAGATAGAAAGCGGTCTTGTTCAGACCCAGATCGTGGTGGGTCGCCTCGGAAACGCATCGATGTGGCGGAAAACCATCACGCGTATGACAGTGACCAACAGATAGACACAGATATTGACAACAACGACAAGCAACAACCAGGTGGCGATACATCATCGCCACATGTGTCGTTGTTGTCGCCGTCGGTTTCACCTGTGTCGCCAAATTATGGTGTCCGCATGGAAGAGCGACTGATGAATATCCCTAATATGATCGAGTCTTTTGAGGAGCTGCCGAGTGAGGTGAAGCGATACGTGCTCTTTAACATGCTCCGACGGTGCGACAGGAGCACACTCTCTGCCATGTCTGGACTGATCATTCCAGCGCTGCGATGCGATTTTGTGGGTCTGTTGCCGCTGGAACTAGCTCATT
The DNA here is from genome assembly GCA_030585065.1 of Blastobotrys persicus. Taxonomy (NCBI): domain Eukaryota; kingdom Fungi; phylum Ascomycota; class Dipodascomycetes; order Dipodascales; family Trichomonascaceae; genus Blastobotrys; species Blastobotrys persicus. The sequence continues at coordinate 7,124 of JAJMBO010000222.1, forward strand.
CGGTTCTAAGGTATTTGGATGCGCAAAGCCTCTGTCGTGCTGCCCAGGTGTCCAAGTCGTGGAAGGCAGTGGTTGATTCAGCCGACTGGGTGTGGAAGGATTTGCTAGATGAAGATGAGTTCACTCTTGAACCTGGTGAGTTGGACCGTTTTGCCAGTGGTAACCATTTTGACCCGCAGACGTTTGCCGGAGGGGCCAAAAAGCAAAGCTGGGGAGTCACTCCTGTACATACACCTGTGGGCGAACCATCTCAGCTGCCATTTGCCTCCAGTGAAAACAATGCTATGATGTACAAGATGATATATCGTCACAAATATCTTGTGAAAAAAAACTGGATGAATCCCAATTCCCAACCCAAGCATATCTCTTTTCCTGGACATGGCCGGGATGTGGTAACCTGCCTCCAATTCGATGACGACAAGATTATCACTGGAAGTGATGACAGCACTATTAATGTTTACGATACCGGCACTGGCCGTCTGCGAACTACATTGCGCGGCCATGATGGCGGTGTGTGGGCTCTGCAATATATTAACGGAAACACGCTCGTCTCAGGGTCTACGGATAGAACTGTCCGAATCTGGGATATTGAAAGAGAAAAATGCACCCATGTATTCTATGGACACACATCAACTGTTCGATGTTTAGATATCTTGCATCCAGTCGAGGTAACCGACAAAGCTACGGGGAAAACAACAATCATGCCAAAGGAGCCGCTGATTGTCACCGGCTCCAGAGACTCCACTTTACGTGTTTGGCGGCTGCCTAATGAAAACGATGAGGAATATCTCCCCGCTAGTATTGACCAGGCAAACCAGGACCCCTACTTTCTGCGAGCTCTTACTGGCCACACGCATAACGTGCGGGTGATTTCTGGATATGGTGACACCGTCGTATCTGGGTCATATGATACTACTGTTCGCGTATGGAAAGTATCAACCGGCGAGTGTCAATGGGAACTGACAGGTCACAACCAACGAGTGTACAGCGCAGTCATCGATCCGAAGCGCAATCGCTGCATCTCTGGGTCTATGGACTGGTTTGTCAAGGTCTGGTGTCTCGAGACCGGTTCTCTTTTATACACGCTAGAGGGCCACACCTCTTTAGTAGGGTTACTAGACCTCAACCGATCGAGCCTCGTGTCCGCAGCTGCCGATGCCACTCTCAGGGTCTGGAACCCTGACACTGGCGAATTTTTGCATAAGCTCAAGGGCCACCAAGGAGCAATCACCTGTTTCCAACATGATGAACACAAAGTAGTCTCCGGCTCTGAAAAGACCCTCAAACTATGGAATGTCCGTACCGGTCAGCTCGTCAGAGATCTCCTCGATGATCTCAATGGCATCTGGCAGGTCAAGTTCGACAACCGTCGCTGTGTCGCCGCTGTCAAAAGGCAGAACGACACGTATATCGAAGTCCTCGACTTTGAAGGGGCTAATGATCACAAGTTAACCTGCATTTAAACAAACCATATTGAAGAGAAATAGGAAAACAAACGAACTTTTATATAATGTCCAAATGTGTATTTATTATACTTTACCTAACCCTACTTAATTGTGCGCATCCTCCGCCGTCATCGTTCGCACGAAACCGAAAATCGGCCGGGAGCACATCACGTGACCTTAGCGTCCTGACCAATCAGGAAAAAGATAATTAGTCAGGTTGGGAGCTCAGTATTTGCTTTTCCGAAAGGTTATATAAAACTCCCACACCCCGCTAGGGCAGAGCATACCGACACACACACGAGAAGTATAGAAAAGATGTTGCTACGAACAAGCAGACGATATTTGCAGACGGTTAGGCCTTCTCCAGCAGCTACCCTGACGCCGATGTATGGTTCGTTGCCATCGTCGACCACAGCGGCGTCATCGGAGAAGTGGGCTCGACATGGGCTCCCTGACTTTTCTGATAAAAAGAAGGAGACTAAAGACAATAATGCAAGCAGCAAAAAACGGGAGGCGATGCCTAGGACACGCGCTAGACCATTCTCTGTCCCTCAGTCTTTGTCAAAGCCTCAACCACAAGCATCGACACAAAAACCAGTTAAAGAACTCAAATCGCATCCGCTAAATACAGAAGAGAAACCTGCGACTACTACCACTACTACTACTTCTGGCGTTGCAAACGGAAAGTTGGCAAATGAAGCTGTTACCGGAGAAAAAACGAAGGCCAAGCGCAAGCTGCGCCCACGCAAGGCAGCAATTACCCTATCTCCAAAAGCTGTTGAACATTTGCGGGCCTTGCTTGATTCTCCTGAACCAAAATTGATTCGAGTGGGGGTAAAGAATCGAGGATGTTCTGGATTGACATACCATTTAGAATATGTGGATAAGCCAGGCAAATTTGATGAAGAAGTTACTCAAGATGGGGTAAAGGTGCTGATAGACTCTAAGGCATTGTTTAGCATCATTGGTTCGGAAATGGATTGGATTGATGACAAACTGTCAAGTCGGTTTATCTTTAACAACCCAAACTCCAAGGGCCAATGTGGCTGTGGTGAAAGCTTCATGGTTTAAAGAGCCAGAAGCGAACGACATGAATGCATTTTTACACACTAACGAACAATGAACAACATCTACCTGTATGTAATTTAATGAATGACCTTACTACTTAAGAATGGGCCCGGGTATCATTCTTGTGGCCCGTGTAAATCGGGGCCGACTCGGGCAGGTATCGACAGAGCTTAGGAATGGCTGGTGTGCTTTTTGTATTGTCCCGTAACGAGTAGCAAAATGACTACAATCCCTATTTTTCCAGAGTGAACTGTGTCCTGTACGCCCCACGACTATTTTGCAGTGGCGTGGTCCCGTGTGAATAAGAATGTAGTGTGGCTGTGGTGGCTGTGATGTGGCTGTTTATCGGGCCGGCATTCTTGGAAAAAAAAAAAAAGCACACACACTGATACTCTATATTCAGAAAAGATGGTTAGCTTTTCATGTGAGGTGAGGTGACCGCTCTATCAATTGCAATCTTCTTGTGTCTAATTTGATTAGGTGTGTAACGAGACTTTGGCGAAAAAAAAGTTGATGGGCCATTTCAATCGATGCCCCGACGCTTATTTTACTTGCATTGACTGTTCAACTACTTTTGAAGGTGACGATTTCAAGAACCATACTAGCTGTATCACTGAAAAAGAAAAATATGAAAAGGGATACAGCAAGAAGCAACAGCAGAATAGGCAAGCACAGGGTCAGACCCTGACTGAAAACAGGAAGCCGGCCACGGAAGACAGGAAGTTGAATGGTACTGCCACGAAGGAAGATAAGAAAAAGATTGAGAAAAGTGAGAATCAAAAGGATGATCAGTTGGTTCCTAAAGGCAAGACGGTTGAGTTCAGTAAGGTGCTTAAGACTTTGAAGAAGAAACGCAATCAAAAGCGAAAGGAAATCCTCAAAAACATCAAGGTAGAGAACTGCAATGGTGAACTTGTACTCAAGATTGAAGGTTTGTAAATTGGAGAAGATTACTAACGTTTAAATAAACCTGTTGAAGAACCTGCAATAACAGATTTCGTAAACCCCATTTTCTTGCAATGCTTTTCCCAAAAATCTCTGAAATGGAGTTTACAATTTCCTAATCTCTTAAAACTTGAGAAGTCTTATAATTGAGGAGAGATTATACCAAACGCTCAATTTCACAGCACCGCTACGAGTCTGTAGGCACTGAAGAACCTTTTATCGTTTCCAGTGCATCTTTACACACTCAATATTTGCTCATAGAGAGACGTGTTATCTAATTCTATTTATTCAGTTCTTTATTATTTAATTTCCTCCTTATCGCATAGCGTTCAATACTCGGACCACCGTATTCATCAGTTAGTGTAAGGATCAACAGTCCCACACCCATCAACATGAGGAGGTCCCAACGAATGACCAATAATAGACAAGCTATCCAAAAATCATGACCCAAGTAGTAGTTGTTGGAGCTGGGGTGGTCGGGATCACAAGCGCCTTAGTTCTTGCAGAACGAGGCTATTCAATTGTGGTCGTCGCAGAAACTTTACCGAATGATGTTCCCAATAGCTCGTATACTTCTGCGTGGGCAGGAGCACATTTCAGACCTTTCCCATCATCACAACCAAATGATCCAAAGGAGGGTCTATATACAAGAGAGACATACAATTGGTTTAAAGAACTTGTAAAGACTAATCCCGAGTCGTCAGTTCAGTTTGTCGTCGGCGAAGAATATATTGAGGGCGCGGCCCAAACGTACCTGCAATGGAGCGCCAAAGAACAGGGCATAGAGGAATTTGAACATATTGAACCAGAGAATACAGGACGTTCATTTCCAAAGCCAATAAATTTTGCCTGCAAATACAAGACGTGGGTGCTGAATCCTCCATTGTATCTGGCATTTTTGATGCGTCGTCTAGAAATGAATTACCACGTTAAGTTTATAAAGGCACGGTTCAACATGTTGCGAAGTGTATTTTTGACCTATCCAAATGTTTCATTTGTCGTGAATGCGACTGGTCAGGGCCTTCAATTGGATGGTGGATATGACCCTCTATCGTTCCCTGTACGGGGACAAACGCTGTTAGTAAGGCCGCCGAAGCCGGACCATCCGTACAAGGACCGGACAATCACTCATCAATCGGCTGATGGTAAGTGGACTTTTGTGATACCACGGCCCCTCGATGGCGGAGTAATTGTTGGCGGCACTAAGCAAATACATCAAATCTCTGATCAGCCAAATTCACAGGATACCGAAGAAATTCTGAAAAGCGCCCGCATTATGTTCCCAGAACTCTTTGGGGACCAAGAAGCTGACGTCGATATTGTGAAAATTAACGTTGGGTTTAGGCCAGCAAGAAAAGGTGGAACCCGGGTCGAACTCGAAACGTTTAACGACAAGAATAGGGAGAAGTTTATTGTTCATGCCTATGGAGCAGGTGGAATGGGTTATGAAATGTCATATGGTATTGGGAAAGAAGTCGCACAAATTGTGGACTCAAAAGCACAAAAAAGTCGACTGTAGGGCGGATGGATATTATTAAACTCTCAGAAATCATGTTTAGAATATACAATGAATAGGACTTTAGTCAACTTGATAAGAATTCTACATATATTTAAATTCCATACTATCTTTAAATGATTTGTTTGATACCTTAGGTTTCGTCTGTCAAGGTCCTACTATATGTTAACGACTTTACTTCTAACTGGGGCTTACACATTTAACCGCTGCGCAAAACAAAAAAAATCTCATTTATATTGTTACATACATACCTACATACGTATATATATATAAAGCAGAAATTTTTAAGTAATTTAAGTGGTCTATATTAATAGACATATCGAAAGTTCTTGTTTTCTTTATCGGTCATGTCCATAAAAGCATTCGAGAGATCATTGCTACTATTGTCCAATTCTTTGTCTCTCTTCTTGTTTTCGTACCTTAGCAAAATGCCTAAAAGTATGACCAAGGCCAGCGCAATAAAGTAAGAGAATAACATTGAGCCAATGCCCAGTGGATATCGAGGAGCTTGAGATGTTTTATAGAAAAATGGTCCTGCAATATTTCCAACACAAAAGCCCAAGAAGAGAAAGGTGTTTGTGACAATTTTCTTAGTATGCCCCGCAATGTTAGAAGTAGACAACGAAAGGAATAACACAAACGCAGCATTACCGGGACCGGTGAGATAATAGCAAATAAGCCTTCCCGCTCGTTGATCATCAGACAGAAAATAGAGGCCAAATGCTCCGGCAATGTTTGGCAGCGTAAACGCAATAACGGATATGCACCGTCCTTTTCCTACCGGAAGGAGCTTGTCATTTATGTAGACAGCAGATAAAATAGATATTGATATTACTGCGCCATACGGCATTTGCAGCAATGTGGTACCCAAAGTTGAGAATCCAAATCCTTGGATAATCAGCGTGCCAAAGTTTGAGACACCTCCGTTTGGCACATTAGTAAACATTGCAATAAGAAAGAAAGCCCATACTTTGTAATCCAATACTGCTTCCTTAAGCTGATTCATTTTCAAGATATTGCTCTGAATACCAGTTTGATTCTCCCGTAATCTTAACACCAGTAATTTCTTCTCTCTCTCTGTTAGAAATTTTGCATCCAATGGACTATCTGGAAGGAAGAAGAAAACAACCACCCCCCATGCCGTACAAAGCGCTCCGATAATGAGAAACTCATATTTCCAAGATGGTAGGCTCCCATTAATGTTACCAATAGCATAGCCGAGTAATCCGCCACAGGCAATACCAATCCCATTGGCTGAATACCACAGCCCGATTCTAACAGGTTGTTGCCGTCGCGTGTACCACATCGAAGTTACCATCATAAAAGATGGATCGGAGCATGCCTCTGCTGCACCCCCCAATGCTCTTACAACAGCCAACGATGCAAAATTGCTACAGGCTGCTTGTATCATGAGAAAGATACCCCAAAGGCAGATATTAATACCTAAGTATTTGGCAACGGGTGACTTTAGCATTAAGTAGTTGGTGGGAAACGACCATGCTATGAAGCCAAAATAGAAAATAGCAGAAAGCCAGCTATACTCGGTGCCTTTCAAATCCAAATCTTCTTTGATTCCAAAAATAGCTGCATATGACAGAGTGGTTTTGTCAACATAATAAAATATGTAACACACACTTAACACAGGGATAATACACAGATCGATTTTCCATGTAAGCCTAGACATTTCTGCTTCTGTTGGAGCTAGCTCTTCGAGTGTAGCATCCCCTACAAGGATTTCTGCTCTGTCGTGGCCGACTTTTGGGCCGGCGTAGTCATTTTTGAGGTCAATTTCTTCGTGTACTGAAACACCGCACTTACCATCTCTACCCGTTCCCTCCATATCATATGCCTTCAAAACTGGCACTTTAGTAATTATCGAGCACTTTTATACCTAGAGATTGCGGGTAAATCCCCACATTTCGGCCTCGACACTGCCGATCAGTTTGATTGTGCGGAATCAACCCCTAGCTATAGGATCTTTCGACGGATTACTATCTCATCTAATCTAAAATTTCCCATTACATGACTGTGTTCTGATTCGAATAATTCTAGTGATCTGATTTTTTTTTTTTTTTTTTTTTTTTTTTTTTTTTTTTTCTTCTTCTTTGATAGGGCTTTCTTCTGTGCTAGAGGGGCGTGGCCAACTGTGGGGTATACCAAGTATCTTTTTAAAAGGCTGAACGGGATACCCCGCAGTTTCAACCGAGAAGAGAACTCGACCGAAGCTATGTCAAAAGATACCTATATCAGCTCCCTCCTATTTAAATTTGGCTAGCCCTTCGCACCTCAACTCATTTTTTCATAGTCAATGTACAGGTATGAAAACTATTAGTACCTGTAACACTGATAAGCGCATTCCGTGACCAATAATCGATACCTTCGCGCACATCCGCGCACTCTTTATTCGGCACCCGAGGGATCTAAATAGACTAAAAGACTACTAGCCGAGGTCAGTTTCGGCTTTTTTTTTCTAGGATCATTGTGTGCGTGAATTAAATTTAGATAAGATTAATTTACGGACCGTGTACAGGACAAACACAAAACCCAGGAAGCTAAGAATGCTCTGTCTGGCTGCTGCAGGGACTTAGCGAAATAGAGCAATCCCTTTGGATAAGAGAGAGGGCTAGTGAGAACCAGCAGCAAGTAGGTTTTAAAGGGTACTTTGGGTCCTACGCAGGACAATTAAGAGTTCCATAGAGTAAATTGTCAATAAAAAAGCCTGAGACAGATATTTGTGAAACTTCCATGCATGTATGCAGATTCTAGTTTGCATACATGCCCAAGGTGAGGAGAAAAAAGAAATTAAACTGACCTCGGCTAGTAGTCTATTTAGAAAAAAAAACTCCGACACGGGGAATTGAACCCCGATCTGCCCGGTGAGAGCGGACCGTGCTAGCCATTACACTATATCGGACTTTGTTGTATTGTGAGGAATTCGACCCAGAACCTCCAGATCGAGCCACACCAGCCACAACCACAGCCAGCCCAGCCACCGGCGACCCGATCGGACCGGGTCCCCAACAAAACAAACCCCAACATGGAGGATGTCACCTACTGTGACACTGTGTCTACACTACTTAGTTCTTCTTTATCCCTTATTTGAAAATAACAGACGTTCTCTCTT
>JAJMBO010000223.1:0-15218 GCA_030585065.1 Blastobotrys persicus
TCCGTCATCTCTAAGTTGGCTCCTACCTTAGGCTTTTCAGCCAAACGCGTTCCCCACTGTGACACCTGTATCGAAGGAAAAGCCACTCGACTCCCGTTCACGGCCTCCTCTGTGAAGACTACCCACCCACTTGAACTCCTCCATACCGATGTGTGCGGGCCAGCCAATGATAGCCCGGACCTCGACAACAACAAATATTACTTGACCATCACTGACGACTACACTCGATATACTTCTGTCTATCGTATGCAACACAAGACTGAGGTTGTTGGCCATGTCCGCGCCTATATTGAGGCCTCTGAACGGCAGTTCTCTGGTAAGGGGTATAAAGTCCATCGTATCCGAAGTGACAACGGCGGCGAATACATCAAAGGCGAGCTAAAAGATTTTTTTCGCCACCACAGCATCACTCATGAGTACACCGTTCCTTATAGTCCACAACAGAACGGCATATCTTAGCGCCTGAACCGTACTCTGATGGAGAAAGTCAACTGTTTGCTGCAAGGAGCCCGTTTGCCCCCGAGTTTCTGAGGGTTGGCCCTAGACACTGCCGTCTATATTTACAACCGGTTACCACACTCTTCCGTTAACGTGGTCCCCTACACCGGCTGATTCGGATACGAGCCTATGCTGTCACACATGAGGGTCTTTGGCTGCCTGGCCCACTCCGTGGTATTAAAGTCCACTGACAAACTTGGTGCTAAAGCTCCAGCTGCTATCATAGTTGGTTACAGCGCCCGCCACAAGGCTTACCTACTTTACCGCGACGGCCAAGTTTTCCCTGCACGAGACGTCTATTTCAATGAAAAGGTCTTCCCCGGCGTCAACGATCTCACTCTGCGGGGCCTTTCCTCTCAAGCCATACTGGTGGCCTTGCACGCGGGTCTGTTTCCATACCTGCAACTGATGACAATAAGAAAATGGATGACGTGTCAACTTCCTCTGCTGATGATGAGATGGACACGACAGAGCTCGCCTCTGATTTTAACCTTTCTTACGGGCATCCTATGCCGTCTCAGACGGACAAGTACCCATGGACTATCGTGATCCGTGATATGATTCCGGAAAGTACGACTCTAACGAAACAAGCAGTGAAAGTGATAAAAGTACCTCAAGCTCAGACAGAATAGTAGAGCTTCGAGAGAATCAAAAGCTCCTCACTGATCCCGTGGAACATGAGGAAGAGCGCGATAAACTGAATTTGTTTAGACAACCAGAGAAAAAAATGCGCATGGTGAGAATATCGGGAAAACAAGCAACAGAAGAATTTTCCGACACCGATGATGACCTAAGAATAGTCGGCCTATCTGAACCTCGCTGGCAACGCCCGCTCTCAGGCCTTATAATGACATGACTCAAGACTCAGACTATGGTGATGAAATAACACGCCAAAAGATACCAAATATACCGACGGACAGCGGAGATGCGGCCGAAGCGTGCACCGCCATTGGTCAGATGGCACGAGAATTCACACCAAGAAATTACGACCTAGCCATCAACTGCCAAGACAGAGAAGAATGGAAAGCGGCTTGTGACGCTGAAATGGAGGCACACACAGTCAACGGCACCTGGGAATTTTGCAAGCTACCTGAAGGCGAGAAAGCAATCGGATTTAAGTGGGTAATGAAAATTAAACACAACCAAGACGGCACTATTGACAAGTACAAAGCACGGCTAGCTGCTCAGGGATTTAGTCAGAAGTATGGAATCGATTATCAAGAGACATTTACCTTTGTTTTACGATACGAATCTATGAGAATAGTGTTGGCCATCGGTTTGGAACTGGACTGTTATGTTGAAGCTATGGACGTATAAACGGCGTACCTGAATGGAACACCTGATGAGATTGTTTACATGAGGCAACCCGAAGGCTACAAGCAAAAGCAGATGATGGAAAAGAATTGGTATGCTTATTGAAGAAAAGTTTGTATGGACTGAAGCAATCTGGAAATTGCTGGTATGAAACTATCAACAAATCACTGACGGAATGGGGTTTCACCAGAAATCTAGCAGAACACTGCATTTATTGGAAATGGGAAAACGGAAAATTATTCATGCTTGGACTCTACGTGGATGATCTGCTTATAGTGGGCCAAGACAGGAGTCAAATTTCGAAATTAAAGGAGCAGCTCTCATCAGAGTATAAGATGACAGACCTAGGTGCCGTGACACAGTTTCTCGGCATGGCGATCCACCAGGACGAGGAAGAAGGAAAAATTTTTATCAACCAAAGAAAATATATTACGGACATGTTGGAAGAATTTGGCATGGAAAATTGCAACCCAGTCAAGAAAAAAAGACCCCATTACCAGCAGGCTGCAAGTTGAATACACTTGAAGGGCCTAATGCCAAGGCAACTAACCTCTACTGCAGTATTGTTTGCAAGGCGTTGTACTTGTCAAACTCAGGACGTTCTGATATTACCCAAGTGTGGGAGAGCTAAGTCGATTCATGCAACAACCACTTGAACAACATGTCAAAGCATCAAAACATCTCCTCAGATACCTTAAGGGAACAATGGATTTAGGTATCTGCATGGTAAAACAAGGATCACTCCAACTAATGCTTTATTCAGATTCAAACTGGTCGGGAGAAATAGGAAGCGACAGAAGGTCAACAACTGGATATGCTACAGCCATGGCAGGAGCCGCTATCACTTGGAAAAGCAAGCGCCAAACAACCGTGAACATCGACAGCGGAAGCAGAATATATCGCATTGACAGAGACCACAAAGGAGGCAACCTGGATCAGAAATGTCTTCAAAGCAATGAAGCTCGAAATCATTGGCCCTATTACTCTCTTCACAGACAACAACGGAGCAAAGGCAATAGCGGAGAACCCAGTGCAACATAATCGCACCAAACATATTGATATTCGCTATCACTTTATTCGGGAAAAGATAAAGAAAGGGTTTATGCAGATAACACATGTGGAATCACAGCAAATGTTGTTTGTCAAAAAGAATGCTCGTCTAATTGATTTCGAGTCTGGTAAGTTCAATGGGTATGATGCTTCAGAACAGACAATAGGAGCTGTGAATTTGACTGTGACTATTGTTGACACTGAGACTTATATACAAGAAACCTGTGGGAGTAATCTAACTGAACAGTTGTGAATCTGGAACTAATACAGAACAAGACCCCAGAGTTGAATCTATGTTATCAGAATTCAAAGATACAATTAATAACGAGGAACTGACAGGTGCACCTGAACGTCTTAAACCGTTGACTCTGGCAAAAGGGTTAACAATGATGCCGCACACTGTTGGGAGGAATATTGGTTGTGGCCTAATAATAGTTAACAACACTTGACTTTAAGACACACACGGCTACTTAGAACTAAACGAGAAACGACGAGAGACTAGAGTAGGTGGAAAGTTGATATAAAGATAATTGAAGAAGTGATAAGGATAGGAGTTGAGAGCAAATTTTATGTTATGGTCACCCACCATTCAGGCATACCAATCCAAGACATACTAAACTCCAGCGAGAAGGCTATATCGTACTTCGTACGAAGAAGAGCAGGAATTAGGGAAACAGATAAAGTCACTTATTGACAAAGGATTTACTGAGAAGTCAACTTCGCCCTATTATGCTCCAGTTCTGTTTGTCAAAAAGAAGGATGGTACTATGCGTATGTGCATTGAATATCGCGCTCTTAACGAGTTAACTATTAAAAACAAGTATCCGTTACCCCGGATTGATGACTTGTTGGATAGGTTGGCCGGTGCCAGATATTTCTCAAAATTGTATTTGATGTCGGGATTCATCAAATTATTATTGAACCAAAGGATCTTTTTAAGACAGCGTCCACTGCTCGCTATGGTCATCACGAATGGGCCGTAATGCCGTTTGGGCTTATGATTGCTCCTGCAGCTTTACAAAGTATCATGAATGACTGGAACCTTATATCGGAAATTTTGTGGAGATGTTTGCCCACAAAGCAAGGCAACAACGTTTTGCCAACGGACAGAGTCCGTGGGGTCAAGAACAATATGAAGCCTTTCAAGTGTTGAAAGAGCAATTGTGTACGGCACCTATCTTGCGGTTGCCAGAACCACCTAGAAAAGGTAATAAACATGTTGTGACAACAGACGCGCCTGGAGAGATGCCTTAAGCGGAGTACTTGAAGAACACTCTGCGAAAGGGAAGTTGCTTGGAGTCATTGCATATTTTAGCAAAGGACTGAATCCCACACAGATGAACTATACAGTTCGTGAGAAGAATTTAGGGCAGTATATGAAGCATTAAAGATGTGGAGACCATATCTGATGCATATACATCTTGTGATTCGAACTGATCATCACTCACCGATTTATCTTCAGTCACAAAGAAATACTGCTCCAGGGCGACTCGGCCGCTGCCTTGATACAGTACTCGAGTATGATTTTGAGATCCAATATCTGCCTGGGAGAAAGAACACTGCAGCAGATCCGTTGAGCAGGATGAAACCAGATCAGAAACTTCATCAAGGATCAGAGGAGTCGGTTGCTGATGGACAGACGAGAGATGGGAAGACAATTGAAGTAGGTGCGATGGAAGTGGATAGAGGAGAACATGTCGTACCATCCTCTCTGATTGAATTCAATGAACTGCAACTAGTTGAATCAAGTTACTCTGTTGACGAATCTGAACTTGATAAGCTGCGTGAAGGTTATGAAAATGATAAACAGTTTGGTGAAGTGTATCGTGTGTTAAAGAATAAAGAACCACGAAAGGAAATAAAGGCATCGATCAAACATTTTGAATACTCGGATGAAACAAGGTTGCTTTATTATCAAGCAATAGTAGGTGATACTGAGTTCAGAATTTGTGTTCCTGACACAGAGATTCGTCATACTATTATGCAGAATGCTCATGAAGCAGCTACTACTGGACATGCAGGCTATTACAGAACGTATTTAGCTGCTGCCGCTACATATTATTGGCCGCGTATGCCAAAGAGAGTCAAGGAATATTGTAAGAAGTGCCATGAATGTCATATTGCGAAGGTATCGAACAGACTGCCTCCTGGATTGTATAACCTTACCTGTTCCAAAAGAGAGATGGGATGATATTTCAATGGATTTTGTTACTGGATTGCCTCCAACTCTAAATGGAAATGACTCTGTATTGTTGTGGATCGTTTATCGAAACGTGCTCATGTTATTCCAACAACGAAAACTCTTACTGCAGCACGTGTTGCGCGGTTAATGAGAAAACGTGTATTTTCTTTAACACGGTGTGCCTCGAGTCATTGTTAGCGATCGTGATGGAAAGTTTGTGAGTGATTTTTGGAAGACCATCACAGAATCTCTTCATATTCGATTGAATACATCTACTAGAAATCATCCACAAACTGATGGACAAACTGAGGGAGCCAATCGAGAGTTGAATCGATTGTTGACATTGTATGCTCGTCGTAATACGACGCAGTGGGATGAATATTTGGACTTAGCAGCAATTCCACTCATAATGAAAGCATTGGTATGTCACCATTTGAAGCTGACACAGGGTACCCTTCGAGAAATTTGGGAACTTTTAATGAGATACAACTTCGGCTCATTCATCCTGATGCTATTCATTTCAACTACAAGATGAAAGCTGTTGTCAAAGAAGTACAAGATCTTACTGTCGAAGCACAGCGTCGGCATGAATATTGTCACAATCAGCATCAACGGGACGTTGATTTCGAGCCGGGGGAGTACGTGTTATTAGACAGAAGAATTTACCAAATTCCTAAGACATATTCCAGATTATTTCCAATATACTCAGGACCATAGAAAGTGATCAGAAAGCTTCATAGAAATGAGGAAAAGAAACAGTACGGTGAGAATGCTTATGAGTTGGATACTGGACACCTGGAACCCAAACTTGAGAAGGTACAATGTTAAGTGGATGAAGAAGTATAACTTCCAAGAATATTGCAAGTGACCACCAGAGGACAGAGATGAAGTCATACTAAGAATCAATGAAGCTGATTTGATTCGATTGTCGGATGGACAGAAGGATATATTATGTAATATTCAAAGATTGCAATCCGTCAACTGCTGTTGCCATTACAATCCAAGACTGTTACAGAAAGATGAACAGACAAGTACTGAACAGCATACGTGCTGACTGGGCGGGAAAACGTCGGGTATCCCCTGAAGACAAAGAACTTCAACCTGAGACAGCATTTAGTTTCGAGGACGAAACTTAGTGAGACGGGGGAGTGTGTAACAGATCAGGATCCACTGATCGGGCCGATGTGGCTATTGTGGCTTAGTGTGACTTGGACCGGCTCTGGTGGCTAGTCATGCAATGCTATGCATGAGGAATAATATGAAAGTGGAGAAAGTGGAGTTAGGTGCAGAGAAGCAAAGATTTTCCGGGTCTTCCGGGATGCCAGTGGCATCGGGATCGAGCATTGATAACTATATAAACACTGAGGGAATCGAGTCGAAAATTTAAGACGACCTTTATTCTCATTCATCTTCACCGTCCGAGAGCAACTCCCACCCTAGCGACAGCGACTATCTCCTCTCCTCGGAGAAACACAAGGTCCAAAAGCGATCAGACAACACCCTCCGAACTGTAAAACACGAAACAACAATGATGGAGGAAAAGACTGACAAGATAAAACTCCCCAAACTTGAGCTCTCGGTCATTCGTACGGGATAAGCTTCTCGCTGGCTCATTCGCCTCCGAAATTATCTAAATCAAGATCTTAAGGCTATTGCTACTGCCGAGCTGCTCGAGGCAGTAACTGACACCATTCCCGGATCTTTGGTCACCGAAGTGTATTCTCAGTTGACACCACTTATTTTCCCTGAGAAAATGGCTTCTACCACCACGGCCGATGACTGGTACGAAGTCTTGAGCTATTTAGAAACCAGGATCGGGGAACGTGTTCTCACCCGAAATGAAGTTCGTCGCAAACTTAGAGACCTACAATTCTCTAGATAGGTTGAAGGCCGAGCCAATACCGAGGCTTTCCTTTCCTATCCCTTCCAGGCAGACTGTGACAGCACGGATCTTTGGGACTTCATCCGGTAGAAATTTCCTCAAGCCGCTAAGGATGCCTCCATGCAATTTGAATACACCAAACACGCAACAGCTCCAGTTCACGAACAGGCCTTGGCGCTTCTTGAAGTCGCCGAACGGCTGAGATACAAAGGCCCATATTGCGGACGTTGCCGCCAGAAGCACTTTCGTCGCTGCGATTTCCCCTCGAATCGCGCACAGGGCAACCACCAAGCTTCCAGCAGCCCAGCTCCACCTTCCATCCAACGTTCTAGACCGCCCGTCGGGTGGTGTTGGCCCGCCGTCGGACAGCAAACTTCCAACACCTGTGAGTTCTTTCTGTTTCTTAGTGGGGCTACGTACACTGGTGGTTCCTTAGGGGCTGTAACATAGGATCGCATCCGTCTTGTTTCGCTTTGTCGCAGTGGAACGAGGTGTCGGAGTGGAGATTTGGGCGGTAGGGGTTGAAGTGGCTTTTAGAAAGAAATCGGTCGTAGAGGCTTTTGGAGTGGAGAAAAGGTCATTGGTAGTGGATGAGGAGTTAGAAGAAGCAGTAGATTTGGCGGTAGAGGTGTTTGGGGAAGAGGGAGTAGTGGAGGCGGTGGAGGTAGAAGTGACAGTAGAGGTGGTCTTGGAGGGGGAAGAAGGGGCGGCGTTGGAGGTGACGGTGGAGGTGTTTTTGGAGGAGGAAGAAGTGTGGGCAGAGGTGTTCTTGGAGGAGGCAGTAGTGGCTGGGTCGGCGAAAGCGCGGTCTAGGCGGCGGGGCTCGTCGGCGATAGTCACTTTCGGTTGAGATGATGGTCGAGGGGTGGGAGTGGGCGGTGGTGAGGATGGACGGGAGACGTCCTCAGTCTCCGGTTCAAAGTTCTCAAGGAGGTTGAAAGTTTTCCCAGAGGTTGGACGATTGGGGTTAGGTTGAGGGGGGATGGACGGCTTAACGGTGTTCTTTTTACTCGGGGAAACGAAATCAGCAAGGGTCGCAACTGGTGCTTGGTTCACTTTACAAGTGTTGGGATCGTGACGGCTTCCTTACATTCGTAGCAGATAGGCGCTGATCGACATTTGTTACAGTGGTGAGGGAGGTGACAGTAGTAGCAAACGACCTTGTGAACGGTTGGATCACAGATAATACGCCTTTGTGGCAAAGAAAAGCGCTGAGGTGGTCCCGAAACGTTGAAGTCACCAGGTTGCACAGCCATAGTGGCCCTTTGAGCAGGCGACAGTGACTTGTAACTAGGACTCCTGGTCGTTGGGCAAGGTTGTGGGACCCCATTTTTCGGCGGGACCTACCACTTGATACCCGAGGACTTGCCCGTAGGGCTCAAAAAGTGATTTCAAGTTTTCATTTGGTGAATACGCGAGGGTGAAAGACGCGTAGGCAATGTCCACCAAAAAGACCCCAATATCTTTTTGGGCGACATCCGCTGGCGGGTCGTACACATGGACCTCTCCAAAGGATTTGGTTTGGACTGGGTGGAGTGGACGGAACTGGTTCTTCAGCGCGGAGGAATGAGACGGAGCATGAGACGTTTATTGTTTTGTGAGACTTGTTCTGCCAATTCGCATTGAAGTAGGGAAGTGAGACATTCTTCGCCTCATAAGCTTCACCAATCTCCTGCATGATTTCCTTTCATTTCTCATGGGTTGAAGTGTCCAGGTGGTGGGTTTCCAAAATGAGATCAGAGCGGTCGTCATATTGGGTGTAGATATGTCTGGGGCCTACAGGACGGGAGGGTTTGAGATTAGTCTGTTGCGCAACAGACTTTCTCGGGGCACTGACTGGAGGGACATTTTTCCACCAGTGGGGACTACTGCCTTGTTTTGAGGCTTGGCAGTAGTGGCTTCGGCGGACTGCTTTTGCTGAGGGTTATCCGAGGTGGGGTTGTTTTGAGGGGGGGGCAAGTGCCCCTGGATCAGCCTTATCAACGCTGGTCTTATCTCGAGACTATTCCTCGGAGACATTAGTCGGTACGGCTGGCCCCTGTGGGTTACCCATCCGAGAGCCGGTCCCAACAGAGGTTGTTGTTTGTTGGGGGGTTGGAGGGGGGGGATGCGGGCCTTGCAGCGCAGGCACGCAGTTTGAGGAGGGTTTTTACCTCTTTCGTGGTCCCCGTCGTGGTCTATATAAATTGAACCATAGAGAATGGTGGGTGGGCGAGGTCTCGTGTAAAATCGGTGTGTAAAATCCTGGTGCGTCTCGATCTGGAGGTTCTGGGTCGAATTCCTCACAACGCATGTAACGAATCACTCTCAACAGGTTTAGCCACATGCTCAGCCACTTGATTTAGCCACAATAGTCAGCCACACTAATCGGGCACTTTGCAACATTGCTCTCAAGATCCCATGGCTTGCAATATGTCTTCTAATCTAATCTTCTGATATGCCACATGATTGTCTTAATGCCCTTTGTCTACTCTGTTATCAATCTTTTCGGAAACTCTCTCTTATTACTTAAACTCATACTATGCAATTCAGAACAATAATTATTTTTTTGACATTTCCTTAACATTCTTCACTTCTGATTTCTGATTCTATTCTCAATCCACTAATTCTGTTATCATTACCTTCACTTCTGACTTCACGGGATTGATCATTTACACTTGGTAGCACTGCGACTAACCGCTGTGTCCAATTGCTGAGTGCTTCTGTCACTATGTCATCCGTTAAGTTCCCAGAACTTTTTGTATACGAAGGTAAATATCTCTGCTTGCAAAATTACCTTCTCGAGGTACAGAAGATACATTAGAAGTTATATTAACGGTCTACAACCTCAAGTGCGTATATTGCTATCATGAACCCTTCTGACAATTTTGATGAAGTTCTATCTCGAGCCAAATATGCTGATGATGAAATCCGCCAGAACCAGTTCATGGATAAGCAGTTGGCAGTTCAGCGAAATACCTATCGTCGATATCATAAGGGAGATCCTATGGAGGTTGACTCTGTTGAAATTGAGAACAGGCTTAAAAGTCCGTTGACGCGGGAACTGAAGAAATTTCTTATCATAGAGAACCGTTGTTTCTATTGTCGCCTCCGTGGCCATAGTATTAACAATTGCCGTGAGAATGTTGTAATTCAATAACTCTTTGCTGTGCCATAACAACCAACGAAATCAATAAAAATAATAATCAATATATTCAGAACATAAAAGTTACTAAAAGAAAACAAAAAAAAAAAAAAATTATACTAAAAGTGTACCTGTCGGGCCGCCGTCGGACAGCACACTTTCAACAAAGAGGTCAAAAAACAAACCGGGTCAGTACTAAAGACCGGGCCTGACCCTGAACCTTCGGCCTCTCATTCTTCTGTTATTCCTGATCCTGTTGCTATCGGCCCTCTTCCTACTTCTGATTCTATGAAACTATCTGATAAACCAACTTTGGGGAAAGTTGATCGCTTTACCCCTGATTCTGAAAGTGATTCTGATTCTGATGAGACTGAACCCCAACATAAAGATTCTGTGGGTACATTGTCTAATAACCTTAGCAAACTGTCTTTGAATAATTTGCCTGATGCTAAGTCTGTTGATCCTCTGAAGGTTTGCCCATTTTTGATTCCTGTTCTCATTCACAACAAACCTATTACTATGTTAATTGACTCTGGTGCCGAATCTGCTTGTATTCGACGCGCTCTAGTTCATGATAGGGGAATTGCTTCTGCTATTTGTGATTGCTCTCCAGTCGGAATTTGTACGGCAACTACTAACCTCAGTACTGTATCGCAATCTGTTTCTCTGCCTTTAAAAATCGGGTCTTGGAATGAAATTATAACATTCTATGTCGCCGATATCTGTCCCAAGAAGCTATACCTGGATTACCTTTTGTGCAGTCCCACAACCATTTGATAATTTGGTCTCATCTGTTATTTGCTGGTGGTCATGCTGTTAAAAAGCCAACATTACCCATTAACATATCGCCTGTATCTGTTATTTCTGATAACGAATTTCTGCATGCCATTCGCCCTTTTTCAGCTGAAATTGGTGCTGTCAATATTCTTTTCCAGACTCCAACTAAACAATCGGAAGATCCCGATGCCAAAGCCATTCTTGCTGACTTCCCTGACGTTATTACAGAAACACCACCTACCTCTGTTCCCTCTTTGAAGAAAGTTACACATAAAATTCACATTATTCCTGGTTCAAATGTCCCTTCTCGTCCACCATATCTCCTTGCAGTACATGAACATGAGACGTTAAAGAAAGAAATTGCCTCACTGTTAGACAAAGGAGTTATCGTTCCCTCTACGTCACCTTATTCTGCTCCAGTTTTATTTGTGAAAAAAGATGGTACTCCTGGCATGTGTGTTGGTTACCGTTTACTGAATAACACGACAATTAACAACAGATTTCCCTTACCTATTATTGATGATTTACTTGCTGGACTTGGAGATACCAAATGGTTTAGCAAACTGGATTTAATGTCAGGATATCACCAAATTCGAATTGATCCTGCCGATGGAGAAAATACAGCTTTCACTACTCGTTGGGGACACTATCAATGGATAGTAATGCCATTTGGATTGACCAATGCGCCTGATACCTTTCAAGCATATATGAACCAAATTCTCCAACCATTTTTTGGACAAGTTTGTTGTTGTTTACTTGGACGATATACTAATCTGTAGCTCAACTCGACAAGTTTTACAAGTTCTTCGACAAAATCAACTTATTGCTAAAAAATCAAAATGCGAATTTTTTACTCGTCAAACTTCTTTTCTTGGTTCCACTCTTTCTGCTAATGGACTTTCGCCTATGGATGATAAATTACAAACTATTCATAATTGGAAAAGCCCTAGAACACCTCATGATGCACACTCTTTTATTTGATTATGAAAATTTTACCGACCTTCTATTAGACATTATTCGACTATTACTGCTCCTATCAATCAATATATTACTGGAAGATGCGACTGGGGCCCTTGAACAGATGCTCGGATTTTGCTATTGGTGCCGCTCTTGAACAATATCTCGACAATAAGCTCACTGGTGCATATTTTCGAAAACTCTACAAAATGGCCAATTATATTATTCAGTACATGGGAAAGAGTTCCTAGGCACTAAAACCTATAAATCAATCTTTAAAATCCTCATCTTCTAATATATATATTTCACGTATAGTATAGTAGAAGCTCTTGCCCATTTCCGTCATCTTTTATTGGACCGCTTTTGCTATCAAAACTGGCAATTTTTCCCTCACTACTCTATTAACTCAACAAAAAACACCTCAAAGACGAATCGCCCAGTGGTTGGATACCCTTGCTGACTAGAATGATTTTAATATTTAACACCTCAAAGGAACACGAAATACTGCTGCTGATGATTTGAGTCGTATTTCAATTGATACACTCTCCCTCTTTTCTATTGAACCCTCTGTTTCTTCTTATCTCGACTCAATTCATGCTGATTATCAAACCGACTAATTCTTTGCTGAAATTTATAATGTTTTAAAGGAAGGGAAGGAAGTGCCTAAGGAAATGCGACATTACATCAAGAAATATACATTATCAGATAATGGACTAATATTTCAACATTCCGACGTGACTTGATGAAGATCAACCTCGACTAGGTATTCCAAAGGGATCTCTACGACAAGGTCTTATTCGGCAATCTCATGATGCTCTCGCTGCTGGACATTTTGGCACATACAACTTACTTACTAGCCATAAGGCACTATTGGCCTAGAATGTTTATGGATGTGAAGCGCGCGCCGCTCTCTGAACCCAGCAGCACCAAGAAGCAAAAAAAGGGAACACTTGCGGAAAAGCAGGTGCGGATTTCAGAGCCGAGCATTGAAACGATATGTGACGAAATGTGGAACCTGTTTACGATGTAAAAGCGGACTCTCTTGGATGTGACTATATGATGGTTATTGTGGATCGACTTACGAAACGTGCCCATTTCATTTCGACTACAAATGAAGTAGACGAATCCAAAGCAGCTCAACTTTACCTACATAACATATTTTGACTGCACGGAATACCAATAAGAACTGTTTCGGACAGAGACACTCGATTTGCTGCTGATTTCTGGAAAACGATACATCGAATTTTTGTACAAAACTACAGTTCTCGACCCCGAATCACTCTCAGACTGACGGACAGACAGAACGGGTTAACCGAATTCTCAATGGTCTCCTTTGCTCTTATTGCTATTACCAACAAGGAAATTGGGTATACTACCTCTCCGCTGTTGAATTTGCCTACAACAACTCTCATTGGCACAACTCCTTTTATTGCAGATTTAGGTTATAGTCCTCGCATCCCTGAATTCAACAACACTGCTCGATGAACCGAGTCTTAACCTCTGCTCAGGACCTTACTACAATATTAAATGCTATTCTTCTTCGAACTCGAGACCGAATTTCTGAAGCACAACGCGCTCAACAAGGTCAAGCTAAACACATCGATGAGATGTTACCTCAAAGTTGGAAACTTTGTACTGGTGAAACGTGAAGCTTATGAAACTCAAGGATGCTCTTATATCAAATTCCGACCTGTTTATCTCGGACCTTACCGACTTGTTGAAGAAATAACTCCGAACTCTTTGTCGTCGATTTACCTACCGTTGCAACTAAGAAACACGGAACGTTAAATATCAGCAATTTCCACAAATTTAATACTCATCCTCCTCTTCTCCTAACAATTTCTACCAATGAATATGAAGCCAGAAACCGAGCACACGAAATCATTCAAATCGCCGGTTATAATGAAGCTGACAAAACTTGGGATTTATTCTGGGCAGATTGTTATCCTGGACATGCCTTCCGTGTTTCAACGAATTTACCTATCCTTACCTGAAGCCAAACGTCGCTTTCTTGACGCCGGCCTTAACCAAATAATGAATCGAGACTATTCCCTTAAGAACCGGGATGAACTTTTCAATACGCCGAAACGTCTGTAATGGAGCAATATCTCAGCTCACCTGCTTGATGTTATTCATTTGTGTTTGTTAATTCTACCTGTATGTACTTAGGAGTAAATTGATTATTCTATTATTATTATTATTATAATGTGGCTAAATCTGTTGGGAGGGATTTGTTACACCATCCTTTTGGTTGATGGCGCCGGATTCCCCTCAATTAATGAGCATGTGGGAAAAACCATTTCGTATAACGAGACGAACTTTAGACTTCACTGGACAATACCCACATAAGCAACCCTTCCGCAGAAGAGATTTCCATCTAATGTAATAAATGCGGTACCAATTTGATGAGCTCAACCACATCTAGGCCCTTTTTGCTATCAAGTAGGACCCTCAAGTTGAGCTCTGGTGAAACTTGCCTCAGGATATTTCTGGCATTCTCATATTGTCCACATCTCACTAGGATATGTGTACATCTTCCAATTCACCACAAGAGAAGTTGTATTCTTTGTGGGGATTCTCAATCTCTGGAAGTAGCTTCCAAAGTATCCATATTGTGTTCGCATTTGAATGATTCTACTAAGCACATGGCGCGGGCTCTTCCAGAATAACCTTCAGCGGATTAGGATAGTCTTGGGTACTCCAATTGAAATCCAAAGTGCTTTTGATAGAATCCTTCATGTTCATCTTGACGGCAGCTGTTAAGGCACTCTCCTCATTTGTCTCTACTATGCAAGTGCTCTTTCTTCCTAAGGGTTTGGTATTTGCATAGCTCGCGGTCAACTATCTTGTATTTCTGGCTTCCACGGAGCGCGGTTGGGCCAATAGACTTCCTTCGCAATCTCGGTTTCTAGTTGATCTGAACAAAGAAAAAAGCCAATAGTGTTCCACTCCGCAAAGCCCGTGTAGACTTGGCAATGGGATTCTTGGGTGGGTGTGACGGTACACCCGGAATAGATTTTCCATATTCTTTCAAGGTCCTGACTCTGTTATGGAATGGTCCCTCCTCTGCATCCTTATGCAATGCTCCTATAGGGGTTGTTTTAAAGGCTCCTAATATTCGGCGCAATGCATTATTCTGAACTCTTTGTAGGTCATCCTCCAACTTCAGACTCAATCTTTCATACCAAATATTTGACGCATACTCCATGATCGACCTTGCACACGCAATGTACAGCCTGCGCATCGCCGCTCCACTCAACCCCTCGCTGATTCCACCTAGTCGACCTATAAGCCCAACTACGCGCTTCGAACGGCTGAGAACTGACTCAGCATGTTTCCGGAAGTTCATCTTATCATCCAATACCACTCCCAGTAACTTGAGGTCTGTTGTTGCGGATTTTCTTTTCGTTCCACCGGGTATTCTTAGCCTAGGA
>JAJMBO010000224.1:0-14853 GCA_030585065.1 Blastobotrys persicus
GTTCTCAAACGAACACGTCTAGGTTCCTGCATTTGTCGGCCGGCCATGTCCCACATTCTGACCCCCCAAAGCGCAAAATGAAGTTACTCTTCTTCATTGGTCACGTGACTGCATGCTGAATTACCAACAGTTCAACGAAACGCTCGGTGAAAACTACGGGCGTTTCTCTTGGTTGAACAAGGGCAAAAGACATAACCTCGTCGTTTGATAGTAGCAGGTGTGAACCCTCTCCTTCGGCTCTCGATGGGTACAAGCTTAGTATAGATTTGTACTTACAGGATAGAGGATAAGGGGGCTGGCGAGCCCCGAATGCATGCAAGAAAGAACTCCTCCCCAGGGGAAAGCAAAACGGGAAGGTGCACGCATGCACTCTTGGTTTATGGTATATTGTAACTTATCATCGATCAAAGAAAAGAAGCAACGTTATAGGAATACATGGCAGAATAGTTAATGCATTTCAACATACAAGCTTATTTATTTGTAGTACTTAGAAGGCACAAATGGCATCTTAACGACCTTAGCATTTCTGAACTTTCCTCTGACGTTGACCAAAAGCTCGGTGTCCTTCTTGGCGAATTCTCGTGGGACATAGGCCATGGAGATGTTCTTTTTCAGGGTTGGCGACATGCTGCCAGATGTGATAGTGCCGATGGCCTTTGACTGGTTGTCAGGATGGAAAATTTGGGAACCGCCTCTAGCAGCTGGTCCCTCGGTGATAAGACCAACTCGCAGAACGCCCTTCTTTTCCGCAATTTGCTTGAGAATGATGTCAGAACCGTTAAAGCTTCCTGGAGTACGACGGGACTTGGCCACTACCCAGGTAAGGGCAGCCTCAACTGGGGTGATGTCTTCAGTAAGTTCTTGACCATACAGACACATGCCAGCCTCGAGACGGAGAGAGTCTCTGGCAGCTAGACCAATTGGTTGGACCAAACCCTTGCCTGCGTCCATCAAGGCATATGGCAATTGCTTAGCCACGGAATCATCTGGAATAGAGACCTCAAAGCCATCTTCTCCGGTATAACCACCTCTTGCGATGTGGTACTTGCCGCCCAAAAGATCAATAAAGGCAGATTGGCCAAACTTGAGGTCCTTAAGGTTGTAGTTGGTCAACTTTTGCATGATTGCATGGGCTTCTGGGCCCTGGAAGGCCAACAGACCACCCTCGATGGTCTCTCGCTTAACATTACCCTTTCCGTATTGCTCAATGGCATTTTCAAAGAACTTTTGGTCCTTCTCACGGCAGCCGGCGTTGGTCACAATGTAGAAGTCGTCTTCACCGTGCTTGGTGATGACGGTGTCATCAACAATTCCACCATTCTCGGT
The DNA here is from genome assembly GCA_030585065.1 of Blastobotrys persicus. Lineage (NCBI taxonomy): Eukaryota > Fungi > Ascomycota > Dipodascomycetes > Dipodascales > Trichomonascaceae > Blastobotrys > Blastobotrys persicus. Next base: position 1,327 of record JAJMBO010000224.1, read on the forward strand.
CAAGAGAACAGAAAGCGTGGATGTAAATGGCTTGAGTGCGTGAAGATCTGATGGCGTGATCTGCTGCAGCATGTCAGTGGTGCCAGGACCAGAGAATCGATGCTGGAACATGTGAGAGACATCGAACATGCCAGCCTTCTCACGAACCCAATTGTGGGACTCAATGTGGGATTGCGCCTTGTAGAGCACTGGCATGTCAAAACCAGCATAGTCGACCATTTTCCCACCTTGCTCAAGGTGGAAGTCATGGAAAACAGTCTTTCTCAAAGACTCGGAAGACGCATTCGAAGAATAGAGTCTTCGGAATACTGTGGTCTTGGGAATTCGTAATTGAGGTGCCATCTTGTCAAAGCCTGTGGTGATAACGAGGAAAAATAGCAGAGCCCTCCAATTATATGTCTTGATCTACCCGGTTTTACTCGGTGCACCCCACTATATACTAGCACCGAGTCCCAACTACTTCGGTCTAACCCGTTATCGCGGGGGGCTGTCGGGGACAACCGGAAGCATACGACGTTTATGCGTTTGTGCCTCTGAGACCTGGTCTTTTTATCGTATACTACATATATAAAGCTAGAAGTAGATCAATTATATTTTCGAGTTCTTTTTATTTAATGGAGGATCAAGCATTATTTTCGGTGGCATACACTGCTTTGCATTTTATTGGGAAAAGGAATGTGACAGTGTCATAGCCGGATGAAGTTGTGAAGGATGACTGCCGGATCTGTTCAATCAATGGCTTAGGGGTCTCCTATCAAAATCGCGTGTCACGTGACTGATGTGCTGAGTTCTGGTTTGTTTCTGTCCTGTGTCTACGCGAACTACTTTTGCCTGGTCTGGAGTAGCGATTTGGTGGTCTGCGTTTTGTTGTCGTGTGTATTGCTGGCATTTAGGCGTGTTTTCCTGTGTATAAAGAATGGTATGCTAGTAAGCTGCGTTTATGTATATGTTACATGTATGTATGGAGTATATAATGGACATAATAAAGGCGAGCCAATAACCACGATTGAACCGCCAGGCACAAAGAGGAGTTCAATTGATCAAAAAGGACCGAGAAGTCATGGGCACAGTCAAAAATCACAATAAATATCACAGCAATGGGTGCAAATGAGTCGGATGTCTGTTGGAGTCAAGGGACCCACACTGGATGGGATGTCTATCGAAAAGGCGACCGTAGAAATCTATACACAACAAAATATAGTCAACTAATCAACTAATCAACTAATCAACTAAAACACCATGTTCGAAAGGGTTTAGTTGTAGCCAAAGGCACCAAAGTATTGGCTACGTACACCGTTGGGACCGTTGGGATGCCTCGCCCTGCTTAGACACAGAAGAAATGTCACAGCCCATTAGAACAATCGAGGAGGATATCCGATTGAAGGATTTCTATGTCCGAGAATACGTTCCAAGCGAAGAATTGCCTTCGGAATGGGTCGAGTACTTCAAGCTGCAACTTCGTGCCGTGAACGTCCCGAAGCAGGCACTCCGACCGCCTCAGGGGAGCGAACATCTTCACCGGAAGATTCTGTACACAAACTATACCCAGTTGCAAAATATCGCCGAACGATGGGAACAAGAGGTCGAGATAGATGGAGAGTCGTGTGCGATATTCGATGGCGTTAGACATGGGTATGTGGATTGCAAATATTCTGAGCATTGGGCATATATCAGGCAAGCGTTCGCTGGACTGGACGACAGTGAGTTCAATGCAGTGTTCCCGAACAGGTTCGAATGTGTCAAAAAATCGGAAAACTTTGTAAAGCTCGTGTACCGAGTGACGTGGTGTATTTATAACGCAGTTACCGACATCTGGGCTTTTATGCCCGAGGAGTTACGAGCAAGATACTCAGAGCCGCGTACACTGTGGACACTGCTCAGCATGCTAAAAGGGTTTGTAGACGAGCACGAAGTGTTGGAGATCAGCGAACTGTTGGATAGGGCATTTAGCCGGGACAATTACGGCATGGACAAATTGGATAATTACCAAAGGTCGGAAAAAACAGAACAGTCATTAAATACCGGCTCGAGAATGATGAAGCTGTTCCAAAAGAACTCCGAGCTTGCGCTAGACGTGTACTGCTATCGGTCAATGAAGGAATTGGAGTTGTCGTTGGCAGGTAGTGGCATTGATTTCCACGACATCTGGGATGAGGCTACGTTTAAACGCAATTTATGCAACGGTGGAAATGGATCAGAAGTTATCACACAAATTTCGGACAAAATCAAAAAGGCACGGGAATCAATCGACCCCGAAACACTAGCAACCGTTATAAAGAAGAATTCTAATACCAAATTCAGCAAAGATCTAACGAATCTGATCATCTCTAAACTCAAGTTGAACGTTGCCTTGAATCATTACGACGTCCGTTATCTCACCCAGCACAGAGGACCCATCAAGCAGCAATTCATAACCCAATACCCCAAGGAAGACCTCCCACTTCGACTGAGAAAGAAGAACAATGCTGCAATTGAGACTGCGCTAAGGTCCACGCCAAAACCCGACCTATTCCAGGGGATAATTCCCGAACAAAACTAAACACGACCTATGGACACGCGTGTTAATAATAAAATATTAATGATAAAAAACCCAATAATTATATACGTCTAAGACTTCTTCTTCTGCTCTACCTTGAGCAAAAGAGCCTTGTTCAGATGAGGGAGGACACCACCAAAGGCAATGGTAGCTCTAATCAACGTGTCGAGTTCTTCGTCACCACGAATAGCCAATTGCAAATGACGCGGAGTAATTCTCTTGACTTTCAAATCCTTCGCCGCGTTTCCGGCCAATTCTAGAACCTCAGCAGTAAGGTATTCAAGTACTGCCGCCACATAAATTGCAGCCTTCGCGCCCACTCGTACTTTATTCTGCACGCTTCGCTTCAAGAACCTCTTTACTCGTCCTACTGGGAACTGTAGACCCGCTCGTGCAGAATGCGATACCTGTCTGGGTCTGTCGAGTCCTCCTTTGCCTTTTCCGCCTTTACCTTTTCCGCCGGACATTGTAAAACGCGTAAGTTGAAGACGTGCTGGAGAAAATAAAAAAAGAAGGAAAAATAAAAATAAAAACGCCACAGTGCGAAATCGCAGCTAATTAATTCACATTCCCAGAAAGACAAATCTCCGTCGTGTGTTTTGTTCCCAACACACAAGTTACTCATGATCACGTCTACGCTGGAACCCGTCTCAACTCCTCCTTTGAAAACAAGGAGGCTGGCCAGCCTTCTTGAACAGATAGCACATCCGGATATTGTCATGCAGATCCATTGCAGGTTTTTGTATGTTAACCTGGCATCCCCCACTCCTCTAATATACGGTTTCGGCGTTTTTATATATCCATTCCCCCCATTCAATGCTTCTTTGCTTGATGTGGTGGCAACACTAGTTTTTCGCTCCTCTGTCGCCAAAAACTCCCATCTTCTTTCCTAACCCAACCCTAACCTCCTGGCTATAGTTAAGTTAACTTAAAATTAGCGAAAAGAAGGGATTGTCCGGGAGAAGGGATATCAATTGATGTGCACTTATATACAAGGATAGATGCATTAGTTAGTTAGACTTGCTTTGGGGTCCATCTATTGGTGTAGCTTGTTTCTGTTGATCTGCACGCTTTTGCTGACCTTCAGCCTTCTGTCTCTCGACAGCAGCTGCTTCCTCTTTCAAGATGATGGTCGGTTTGACGTTGTCGGGGAGTTTATATTCCTCCTTAATGATGTCTTTGTTTGCCAGCTGACGCTTGAGCCATTCGATTTCATCCTGGAGAGCAGTGATGTCGTCGGCCACGGACTCTCTACGGGCCAATTCCTTTCTTCGGGCTCGAATGGATTCAAACAGAATCAACCCACCTGCTACTGAGAAGATGAATGATTCCGAAAGGAATGCTGCACCGTTGTCTATGGCCTTTGCGTCATTTAGCGGACGCACACGTATGTTCTTTTCACCCAGAATACGCATTCGTAACCGGACATCTGTCCGATGCATGAACTGAGCAAATCCAATACATGCCTTTCTAAACTGGGGATGTTGTTTCGCCTGTCCTTTGATCACATTCTACACCCAAGTTAGCCACCAATTGAGAATACAATCTTTCATTACTCACAGCAATGGGCTTGGAAACTGTGCGCACCAGCAGCGACGTAAATTTGAGTGCTATCGAGCTCATTGCCACTGGGGCGCTTCTAGTCTCCGTCGGCCGTCCGAAGGAGAGTAATCTCATTCCCAATTATACATCCCTGCGTATATTAGAACACTACAACTTCCTCAGATATCTGGCTTTCTTCGCTTGTTTGCTTTTAATTGAACCATACTACAGCCTGCCTGTTCTATACGTGCAGTGGCCAGCTCTCGAGCGCAAGCAATTGGCCTCTCTTATTACATATCAGTTGTCTTGCTTAGAAAATAAAGATCGAAACATCAGTTGTATCACTGATAAATAAACGTTCTTATAGAATTTACTTTTTCATATTTTTTTTAATAGTTTTCTAATCTTTAACTTACGAAGGTAAACAAGAGCTAATGTCCTTGGTGGGCTTGATATATTATCCCTAGATATATAGACTACGGAAATGTAGACTATAAAACTTTCTCCAGATGAAGAACAACTCACAGTGATAAAAAGGCCCAGGCATTTACAACGACATTTGATTCAACAAAAGCTTCAACCCAATATAGTACCTGAACGTTTGACCTTATCAGGTCTGGCTGTCGGAAGGGGTCGGAGGGCTCGTAGCTGCGTAAATGTTAGACTGGGAGGAGAGTGAATATTTCGCTCGACGACGACAACACTCTATATTTTTTAAACCCACTTATTGTTGGTCTTGAGTACACTCAGCATGTTCGCTCTTCGTACCGCTTCCGGCTCTGCTGCCAGAGTTTCTGCCGTCAGGTAAGTTAGATTGATTCGTTGGTGTTTGGTGTATTGTCAAAGGTGGTTGCTCTCCGGGGCCATGTGCGTGTGTCGGCTTGTTGCAAAAATAACGAACAAGTATCAGGGAGTGGTCGGATTGATTCGCTACGACTCGACAAACGGCCGGAATGATTCGATAATGTTGCTACATCCTTTATTGTTTTGTGTGTGTATCGAGACTCGCGTTTTTCGGCTGGACGATTTATGGTGTTGGTTAGTAGTTTTGGTCCAACGGAATGCCGATGTCTGATTGGTCGGTTCGACAACCAAGACTTATATGGCACCAAGCAGGTGCTACTAACTAACCTTGCGAAATTACTCACGATACCCACGATAAAATAGAGTGGGCCCATATGGTGGAAGGAGCTTATCGGTCGTGGAACAGGGTGGAGGTCGCTGAGCTCTGATTGGATGAGAGCTCAAGGACTAATGCCAGAACGTGGTCATCGACTTCGGTCGTACGCGTTATAATAGACAGGATATGAGGATTGACTATTCGGGTCGCTTGAAATTGCTCAATATTTTCAACACTGTTCCAATTAGTCTGGGAATTATAGGCGATGATTGGCCAAGCTATACACGCATACATGCACAAGAACACCAAGGTTATTTTTTGTTGATCAACGACTAATCTTATTGTAGAAACTATGCTACCCTTAGAGAAATCGAGACCCGTCTCAAGTCCATTAAGAACATTGAGAAAATCACCAACACCATGAAGATTGTTGCCTCTACCCGTCTCAACAAGGCTCAGCGTGCCATGGCTGTCTCCCGTACTTACGGTACTGCTCAGCAGGAGGTGTTCAATAAGGCTGAGACTACTGGTCCAGAAGAGGTTTCCAAGCGTCTTTTGGTTGTTATGTCTTCTGATAAGGGTCTCTGTGGCTCTATCCACTCTCAATTGGCCAGAGCTGCCAGAGCACATCTCAAGGATAAGCCAGACACTGATATCGTCGCTGTCGGTGAAAAGACCAAGGCTCAGCTCTCTAGAACTCACCCACAGAACTTGGTCTTGTCCATCTCCAACATTGGTAAGGAAGCTCCATCCTACAATGAGGCTGCCTTGATTGCTGATGAGATTTCCCAGTTGGGCAAGGAATACGATGAGGTTGAGGTCATGTACAACAAGTTCGTTTCTGGTGTCTCTTTCGAGCCAACCATCTTGCCTTCCTTCTCTCAGCAGGCTATTGAGACCTCTCCAAAGCTTGGTCTTTACGAGATTGAAGACGAGGTTCTTCAAAACCTTTCTGAGTTCTCTCTCGCCAACTACATTCTTTGGGGTCTTGCTGAGGGTCACGCTTCCGAGATTTCTGCTCGTAGAAACGCCATGGACAATGCTTCCAAGAATGCCAACGACATGATTGGCCAGTACTCTATCCTTTACAACAGAACTCGTCAAGCCGTCATTACCAACGAGTTGGTCGATATTATTACCGGTGCCTCCTCTCTTGAGTAATTTTAGACTCCTGTATCATCTCTATATAGCGAAAAATGTTTCTGATACTATACTCTTAATCCTCAGGTTCCTGGCCGTCCTCACGTTATTGTCAAGCTTATGATCGTCCAAAGGCAATGTGGTACAGCGGCATGTTCAACAATACTAAATATGACTGAATAATTACAAGTTCTTATTGCAATTTTTTGCCGACAAGAAGGAAGATCGTTACGAACAAACCAACAGGGTTAGGGTAGTGCAACCTTTAACGTGTTTTGGCTGTGGGGAGCAGTTTCAGGACTCTTAGAGACATGGCGGAAGGAAAAGGGAGTAGCAGCGATTCTGTCGACAAATTGGATGTTCGTGAGGAGGAAGAACATGCAGAGGACCCATATGGGGACGACTCAAGGAAGACTGTTGAAGAAGTAGATTCTGCGGACGAAACCAAACCGCTTGGGGAAGAGACCGTCGGAGAAGGGACATCAGCGGAAGAAACAGCGCCCCCAGTGCCACCGAAAGATGAAGGAGGAGGGACCAACAGAGGACCATCCTCCGGCCAAAAATTTGTCTTGTCCGAGACTGGAGTCGAGGTCTATGTGTCGCAGCATTCCGTTCCAAAGACTAAAAAGCTGGTAATCTTGTTGACCAATAGTTTGGGTATCACTAGTCCAAATAACATGAAACTAGCAGATCTGTACTCGGAGAAGATGGATTGTCCTGTGATAATGCCAGATCTGTTTGACAAAGATCCAATTCCCACTTCTGGGGTTGTCGTTGACGAAGACGCAGCACCAGAGACTCAGGAAGACGGTTCTGCGTTGCTCAATTTCTTCAAGAACAGAGCAGCGGGGGCCGTAAAAGGCTTTTTGGATGAAATGTGGATGGCAAAGCATACTTATGAACGTACATATCCTACATTGGCAGCTACAGTTGCTGAAATTGTGGAAGTATTCAAGCCATCGTCCGTCGCAGTAGTGGGTTATTCATTTGGTGGTCGTTACGTCATGCCCCTTCTTGAGGGTCACGAGAACAATGAATGGTCTTCAGATGAGGATCTAATCACAGTTGGTGCTTCCATTCACCCTTCATTGCTGTCAGCAGAGGACTTCGGTCATGTGGCGAAGCCATTGTATTTCGTGTCTGCAGTGGAGGATGAAATGCTCCCCGATAAATTGTTATCGCAAGGGTTTGATCAATTGAAGCGCAAACAGGTAGACTTCGATTATCTCAAAATTTCTGGTGAGAGGCTACCTCACGGATTTGCTGTCCCAGATGATTATCCAGAGACTCTGGTTGGCGACCGTCCATATGAAGTTGTGGATAAGGTTGTTGAATGGATCAGTCAAAGAATGTAGCAGTGTTTATTTATCCCACTAATATAGTTTGTTAGTTGTGACACAGACAGAGGCGAGCTAATCGGAGAGCTTGAGTTTCTCTCAGAATTGCAATATTTTAGTAGGGTTTGCTAATCTGAGGTGTCTAATTGGAGTCTCAGAGGAAAACAGAAAAATGATAATAATAATAATAATAATAATAATAATAATAATAATAATAATAATAAGTGACAGCCGACGCAAGTGCCGTTATATATTATCTAAGACCAGCCATAGGAAGGAGATGGTTCCAAATCAAGTGACCTAGTAGAAGAATATTAAGTGGCACAGAGAATATTTGGAAAAGCTGGAACGGGGTGTTGAGTTTGACCGGTACAGTCACTTTGGCCATTGTGCTACTTGCGGGGGTATTTGGGTCTAAGAATGAACCGGTCCTGATCATTCGGTCCAATAAATCATCTTTTTCATACCAGCGCTCTTGGAGCCATTTTTCAAACGCAACTTCATCCTCATATGGGATATCAGACAGTTTATATCGACGCCAATATATGTTGATTTTGTCTGGATAAATCCCCCGCAAATACATGGTTCTAAGGGTATAATAATCTTCTCCATAAATCCCCTCTTGCATTCCGGAATAATGGATGGTGGCATCATACAAATAATCGATGGATCCTGCCAGTTCCTTCAACGAGTAACGCAGACCCTTCGAACGTGGCAAAAGAACATGCTTTGGTACGGCGAGGTCTGTTTTCTTCGCATACGCCACCGTCCTGTCATAGCCATTCTTGCTCAGAGTGGTTCCCTCGGGGAAGAGCAACAACCAGGCCGGCCATTGCTTTTCAGCTGCTATGGGACTTAGTCCATCCTTCAATACCTTCTCGTCCGTTTGCCATTTACGTGATAGGAAGATAAAGCGATAGTTCTGCATTCCCCATCCCCAGATTGGCAGGTTCTTTAACGAAGCCTTCAGAATAATATATATGGCACCATGCAGTTTATTGGTGAATGCAATCCACCACAAGTAGACCCAATCAGAATATAGCTGGTGGTTAGCCATCAACACCGTTCTATTGCCAAATTCAGTCTTCAAGGTCCCATCCTGGTTGATCTGGAAGATGCCGTCTAGCTCTTTGTCTCCGTGCATTGTAGCTAATGTGGGTGTAAAAAACTGGTTCTCTGCGGTCAACATAATCCCAAACGACTGTTTGGTAATATCAATCCATACTCGATACACCTCTGGCGCTATGAAGTATAGAGGATAGCCCACTGCCTGCGTCCCATAAATGCTACATAATAATGTCCAATTAGCATCCCATACAACTCTTTGCATCCAGTATTGTTTTTACCATATCGATGAAATTATAACAAAGGCCACAACCGATACTCCACGTGCTATTTGCAGTGGCACTGAGTAGGAACGGGTGCTCATCGCTAGTAAGTCCGGTTCCGTTAGTACAGATGATGACCGGCTTTAACAAGCATGTATCGGACCGAGGTCCGTCAACCCTAACATCGAAAGGGCCTGTGTATTTACTGCTCTTGACTCTGCTGCGTTGCGGAAGCAATGAACATTACTGTTTTATCTCGTCAGTCGCCTCTCCAGCGCTCTGTTGATATAACCCAGACCTATAGCCAATTTCAGAGACTAAAGCCGGACAAGGCTGCTCACAACATTTCACTGATTACAGCCATACATATTGGATCAATAATACATCACAGTCTCGTACATATTGGATCAGCTCCGGCTACGACACAGGGATATATACCTTCAGTAGCCAGGTACAATTGCCTTAGCTCAATATTGGCCTATTCTCAAAGTGTCAGTCACTTTCCGAACCCCGTAACTAAATTCCGAACTTCCAAAATCGGAAGGTCGTTCCTTTATAGGCGGGGACAAGACTAGTCTTCGGAGTCCGCTCAGGAGTAAATTCGTCAAATTGTAAAAGTACAGAAGGTTAATACTTACTAAGCAGCGTAAAGTAGCCGGAAAAGCGTCAATTCACGTAGCAGAAAAAGACATTCCGACCTTTAGTACCTGCACAACAAAACTCCGGCATAGTCAATAACAATTGTGCCATACGGACCCAGTTTCTGAGACATGAGCCGCAGGTCAAGTCTGTCGCTCCGGTAAGAACGGGGTCCGAAAAGGCTCTTGTGCACATAAATGTCCTGGAAAAGACGTGGTTTCTCCCTATTGAACAGTGTGATCTTATTATGAGTGCATATTAAATGGGTATGGAAGAAGATAATAGAGAATACATGCACTCGTCTGGTTCATCCACGCGATCGTATGAAGAACATCACCCGCAACCTTTAACCCACGACGAAGAAAAAGATGCTGGAGTGAATCCGAATGTAGACGGTGACGGGATAGTACCGTTTAAGGAAAGACGAGGACTGTTCAGTTCGGTTGTTCTGATCAAGGAGCGTCGAGATGCCCGAAACTATCCTCGTCGAATCAAATGGTTTATTACGTTCATGATCGCGCTGGCAGCGATGGTAGCTCCTATGGGGTCATCTATTTTCCTCCCTGCAATGCAGGATGTTTCTAAAACTTTGCATACGACTGATGATGTCGTGAACGTCTCGTTCGGTATATACATGTTAGCCCTGGGTATCTTCCCTCTGTGGTGGTCATCTTTCTCGGAGTTCAATGGCAGGCGAACGGTATACATTGTGTCGTTCACTCTATTTGTTGGCATGACCATTGGCTGTGCTCTCAGTCCGTCGATAGGGGCATTGATGGTGTTTCGAGTCTTGTCCGGTGGTGCAGCTGCTTCTGTTCAGGCGGTAGGCGCCGGAACTATTAGCGATGTCTTCCCTACTACAGAGCGCGGTAGAGCAATGGGATACTTTTATATCGGCCCACTCTGTGGACCATTGATAGCTCCCATACTTGGTGGTGTAATTTCGACCAAATGGGGTTGGCGTGGTACACAATGGTTCTTGGTCATAATTGGAGCTGTTACTCTCTTGTTACTTACCCTTGGACTACCGGAGACGTTGCGAACAAGCGAGATGACAGCGAAGGATACAGAACAGCAGATTCAGAAAAAGCAGCAAGGAGACGCTACAAGAAGTAAAGATAACAGCACATCACCTGCACATCCTTCTGAGGCGGAACCTTATGATGCATTAATGCCGGCAATGTCGCAAGTGTCTAGCCGCAGCCGTAATATCCAAGAGAATATCAGTGAAACAACTACAACGGCCACGAGGCAACGTACCACCGACAGCCAGAGGGTGATGAAAGCGCAGGCCGAAAAGGAGGCAGCTCAAGGAGAATTGAATACCCGGCAAAAGATTGTCAGAATATTCCTTCAACCGTTCAAGAGCATGCGGTTCCTCAAGTTCCCACCTGTGCCGCTTTCAATTGTATTCAATGCCTATTGCTTTTGTTGTCTGTATTTCCTGAACATTGGTATTGAGTCGTTATACACCAACGAGCCGTATGGCTATAATTCCATTATTGTTGGTCTCATGTATATCCCCAATTCGGTTGGATATTTTGTTTCGAGTGTCGTCAACGGATACTGGAGTGATAATGTAATGAAGCGCTCCATCAACAAGAATGGGAGAGTAATTCCAGAAGACCGAATTGCGGAAAACGTGTACTTGGCATCCGCTCTCTACCCCTGTTCTCTCTTGATCTTTGGTTGGACAGCATGGGGCCACACATTCTGGCTCTGTCCACTGATCGGCACATTCCTCTATGGCATTGCCTCAATGATCATCTTTGGTAATACAATGACCTACCTGGTGGACACGCTGCCGGGAAAAGGTTCTTCAGGCGTTGCCCTCAACAATCTCCTTCGAATGTGCCTTGCAGCAGTAGCAACCTTCGTAGCCGGTCCATTACAACGTGCAATGGGCTTTGGTTGGCTATATACAATGCTTGCAATCGGCTCACTCCTTGCATTCATCAGCATTATTGCAATTAAGAAATGGGGTGCCCACTGGCGCGAGAACTTTGACTTGTCAAAAATCTATTAATGTACAACCAATTTGATAGACGACGTTATAATGAACGAATTTTAATTTTGCAGATCGCTACTATCCGTTTTCCTGTTGTTGACAGGCAAGCATAGCATTAACCAGTGCATGTATGGTAAGGGTTAGGATCGCGATCTCCCAAAGCCCAGGATATAACTGCAAGAGAAAGACACGTAGAGGGCTGCTATAACGAGCATGAGCTATCGATGAACAAGATGAGGTTTACGGCGTATGCTGGAGTTAGCAGCGCACTCGCAGCTGTTATTATCACACTCGCATTTGTAGAGCGGCCGAATTTCTACTCGGCTTGTGTGTCGATCTCGCAATCGAGTGTCAGCATGTTGGTTTTAGTGAACATGGTTTTGATATTCGCAATTATTGTGGGAAGAGGTGTACAGTTGGCATTTTTTGGGCCATTGAGAGCATTAGAATTGGAAAACTTGTACGAGCGATCGTGGTATGCGTTGACAGAGACGTTTCTGGCCATGACGATATTTAGGGATGATTTCAACATGGAGTTTGCATTATATTTCATCATTTTAACCTTCATGAAAGTATTCCATTGGATTTGTTCGGATAGAGTGGAATTAATATTTCAAGCTGTTCAGCCGCCAACAGTAGTATCCAAAGTGCGGCTGTGGATGGCGCTAGGGATGTTTCTGGTGTTGGACATAATGTTCGCACGAAGCTGCGCAGCCCAGTTGTTTATTAATGGGCCGGGGGTCATGGTGATGTTTGCATTTGAATTTGCATTGCTAGTTATTTCGGTGGCGTTGTCCATTGGCAAGTATGTCTTGAACCAGTTGGAGGAACGCTATCTCCTGGAGCATGAGGACGAGGACCGCTGGGAGCGTAAGAGCATATGTTTGTTTGGGCTGGAAGTCGTGACAGATGTGTGTCGTTTAGTCATCTATATCTCTTTTTTCGTGTTTATGTTGAAGCCCTATGGGCCTCCAATACACGTTATGCGGGATGTATATATGACAGCAGCCTCCTTCATTGGCCGCATCAGGGACTTTGTGAAGTTCCGTCGTGCGCGAATGCAGATGGATGAGCTCATTGCCGACGCTAGAGCAGAGGATCTGGTTCAAGAAACTGTTTGCATTGTCTGTCGAGAAGATATGGAAATTGAGCCCAATCAGCCTCAGAAATACGTCCCAAAAAAGCTGGCATGTGGGCATGTTATACATTATGGCTGTTTGAAGAGTTGGCTGGAACGTTCTCAGCGTTGTCCAACGTGCCGTGGTCCGGTAATTGGTGGTGAGTCTGAGGGCGGATGGAGGGTTCCAGCTGTACGTAACGGCAACGATACGAATAATAACGATAACCGGAGTAATAATAATAATAGGACCAATCCTGCAACTCCTGGTAATCATGGAACAGCTAATGTGCCATTTACGGCTCGTCCAGGGGTGGGGCCTGATGAACCTTTGCCCCAGGTGTTATCTGCGCGTAATCGGATAATACCCGAAGATAGCGTGGTGGTGGATACTCCAGGATTTAGGCTTCCTACTGGGTGGGCTGCGTTACGGGCAAAGTGTGATGAAGATGGCGTCTATCAAATTCAATTGAACGATGATACATGGGCGACCGTAGAATCCACAAGTGGACCTGTAGGTGAAGGAGAACCCGATATTGGGTCCTCAGGCGGCCACACACAAGAGGAACAACAGCTGGGTCGGAAAAAGGACAAGGAGCGTATCCAGACTGAAGGAAATCTTCCAGATACAGTGGCGCGGTTAGAAGCTCGCGTTCTCCGGCTTGAAAGTGTCCAAAATAGGATGGAGAAGGTAGTGGATCGTCTAGAACAGTTGTGTAACCGCGTTGAGACAAGTAATAACGAAAGTGATGAGTAAAAA
>JAJMBO010000225.1:0-14788 GCA_030585065.1 Blastobotrys persicus
CGCGGCATCCACAACTTTCGGTCCAGTCCGAAGAACTTTGTAGTCCGCCGAACTGGGCTTCGCTACCTGCCGGCAATCAAGAACGGCAGGCCACGCGAGTTTGCTCGCACCTTCTACTCGCGTCGATTCAGCTCGTCGTACTCGTCGGCTAACAACGCCAGAAAGAACCGCCGGTTCCTTCGATGGTGGACCGTTCCTGCCGTGTCCCTGATCCTCTGGGGTGTGCTTCGACGAAAACGCCAAAGCCAGGACGAGGAAGAGCTGGATGCGTTCCACTCCAAGCCCGCTAAGCCCTGGCAGGTGGCCGCCTACAGCACTCTGCCGCTAAAGGCAATGTCTCGGTTGTGGGGCCGCTTCAATGACATCACCCTGCCCGTGTGGATGCGGTCCCCTGGTTTCAAGCTCTACTCGTACGTCTTTGGCGTCAATCTCGACGAGGTGGCCGAACAGGATTTGACCAAGTACGCAAACCTCGGCGAATTCTTCTATAGAGAACTCAAGCCGGGCGTCAGACCAGTAGATGAACAAAGCCCCCTGGTGTCGCCGGCAGATGGAACCGTTCTGCACATGGGTGTCATCCATGATCAACAGGTTGAGCAAGTCAAGGGTATCACTTATTCCTTGGACGCTTTGTTAGGTAGTATGCGATCCTCTTCCGCGCCCCATCACGTCGTAGACTTTGATACCCATAACCCAGACGAAGTCTTGGAACGTCACAAGGAGTTTGCCGTCATGAACGGAATCTCATATACCCTAGACGACTTGCTCGGCGGTTCTGGCAGCCATCCTAGTGGCACAGAATCTGCTGACCGTCCTCCGCAAGAAACCGAAGATGCTGGAGATGCGTCCTATCGTAGAGTCAGCAACACTTCGGTTTCTGAAGTTTCCAAAGATCTCATGGTCCCCGATTTCACCCCAAGCAGCGAAAAGGAGCTCTTCTTCACCGTTATTTATCTTGCCCCCGGTGACTACCATCGTTTCCATTCTCCCGCAAACTGGGTAGCCGAAACTCGTCGTCATTTTGCCGGTGAACTCTACTCAGTCTCCCCGTACTTCCAGACCCGTCTCCAGAACTTGTTTTGTCTTAATGAACGTGTGGCATTGCTTGGCCGATGGAGATATGGCTTCTTCAGCATGACCCCCGTCGGGGCCACAAATGTCGGCAGTATCAAGATCCACTTTGATAAATACCTAAGAACAAACACTTATTATGAGGTCGACCACCCAGCAACTCCAGAATCGAATAACAGTATGGAGTCCTCGACTGTCTCTCTTTCTTCATCTACATCTGATACAAACTCTAGCATGGCCAAGAAGAAAAAGGTGAAAAAGGCTACTTGCTACGAAGCCAACTATGCCAAAGCCAGCCGTCTTCTCGGTGGCTACCCACTTTCCAAGGGCCAACAAATGGGTGGCTTCAACCTCGGTTCGACCGTCGTCCTCGTTTTTGAAGCCCCGAAATCTTTCCAATTTCATGTCACACCTGGCCAGAAGGTCAAGGTCGGTGAAGCTATTGGTGCCATTTCCGACTCGTAATAAAGAAATACAAAAAAAAAAAAAAAATATAAAGAAAAGTTAGCATCTTTGTTTAGCATCTTAGTAATGATAATGAAAACAGTTCAAAAAATTTCCTAAGAGAGCATGGCCAATTGCATTATTCTGCCAATGAAGTTCTAAAATTTCTATAGATAATAAATAGAGTATTTACACAAGTTGCTTTTTGTACCGCCACAGGTCGACTTTCAGTTTATCTATGGTTGGTCGAGGAATAAACAACAGATCTTCATGGGACCGGTAGTTTTCAGCAAAAGCAAACAGTATTTTGAGATTCCACAGGTCATCTCTACTTTTAGGTCGTTTCGCCATAGACTCCAATGCAAGCTTCATGTCCACCACTGTCGCATCAAGATACGACTCTACAGGTATGTCTTTAGTGGGAAGCACAAGTTCCGTTTCTAGCTTGTTGAGCCCAAGCTGAGATAATACATTTGAGAGCCAGCTACGGCCATCATCGTTCTTATCTTCTTGATTATCATCTGTGGACCTGCCTAGTATCTCGAGCATCGGGTTGCTTGTTTCTGTGGAGCTCATCTTGGACATGTAAATGTTTTGGTCTTTAGTAAATTTCTCAATAAGACCTTTGTTGGCTTCGAAATCAAGATGAACAGGATAATATTCATCGCTCACCGTCGTTATTGTGCTGATAAGATCCAATTGTGGAATAACGCAAGGCGCTGTCTTGCGGACTATCTCACCAGTTTTTAGCCCAATCTCAATATCCACATTGCAAGGAGATTGTGTGGTTACCTCCCGCGTTACTAAGCATCTGGGCTCTGCCGCCAACACCCAGAAATGGCGCAGTGCCTGTAGGTGAGCTCGATTGTCCTGTAACGTGGCGGGGAACAAAGGATAAAAAGCCATAATCAAACAAGCAATCGCAAAATTAGAATGACTCAATGCATATTGTCCACCTCCTAGGAACAACAGCCCCATAGCCGTTTGGTTGGCCATGAAATTTCCAAAGGGTTGTTCCTTTTTCGTTCTAGCATACAGCATTCGAAGACGGCGGAAAACATCCAAATCACCACTGCTAACCATCACTATCGATACTGAAAGACTTATAAGGCATTGAACATTCATTATTGACCGCTTGACAAGTTTCTGATCAGTGTTGATAATCGGAAGCTCGCACATCTTCATAACCCAGTCCAAATAATACAGCAGTGTCTGCTTGACCTCTTCATCTCCTGTAGACACATACTTTAACCCCATTGCAAAGCACAGCCCACCGAGGATGTTAAAATAACTCATTTGGTCGCTGTCCAGCGTCCTAATCTTTTCTACCCTGTACTTCTTAAGCAACACGCTTGGTATATTGGCCTCAACCCAATCAATAGTCTTTCCCACTTGATTCCATAGAATTAAATGTTTCGCCAAAGTGCGTAGCAACAAGAAATCTGGTCTAATGTAATCAAACCTTTGCTCCGTGTCTGGAACATCTATCTTTCGAACAACCGTTTCATTATGAGTTTTCATAAACACAAATGCCAGTGCAACGATTGCTCCTGGAACAGCGCTATCAAGCACGTCTGGTGACTGTACGTCTTTGGAAACAACAGCCAGCTCCAGTAACCGCTCAACAATATGCATATCATTTAATCCTTTCAAGTCAGTACCTTTCCCGAGGTTAACCAGTCCAAGTGACATCCCCGCAGCTAGACGATAGCCTTCGTCCTTTTTAGAATCATCATGCCAATTCCGCGCCCTAGTGCTAATCTCTGCAAGCAAGATTTCTGTCATTCTTCGATGTTGTGAGTTATAATACAAGAGCCCAATACCAATCAAGCCAGCCGTTTGCACCAACATTGATACGTTCAAATCATTTGAGCCCACTGGTAGCAAAGCCGCTAGATGGACAGACAATACCTTGGTTAATTTGTTATTCATGCTACCCAGATGGCTGGCGGACATGCCTATTAAAAGGGCAATGCTCGTATGCGTATGTTTAGGGCCCAGGTAGTTGTATATGTGCCATTCTTCCAACTTTGTCAGATGGCCGTTTAGTCCAAGACCAAGCAAAAACCCAGCATGTTGTGAAGTGAGAGTTGACGGTTTGTTAAATGCGATCCAGCTACCACTGATATGTGTAGCTTGTCTGGAAACAGTTAATCCTGCAGAAATTCCATTATGGAAATATCCCCAGGCTACATTCTCATCACTAAGAAACATTTTCTGAAGAGAAACCGTCGAATTGCTTGGTTTAATGACTAATGTAAAGTTAATTCGAGGTATCGCGTATCTCTCTGTCACCAGCGGTCGCCTTGCCGAGTAAAATAAAGCTCCCCGGCCTAAAGAAACAGAAAAAGCCCGGAGAGCTGTAGACTTGAACAATTCTTGTTGATGCTGAAGATGCTCATGCTCTGACCAATCTGGAGACGGTATTAGTGTTGCAACTTGCACACGGGACGACTGTAACAGTTTTGAGACTTCATAAAACCGTCTATCTTCGTTAAAGATAAGACGGGAAATTGCTAACCGATCTGCTTCGCTTTGTCCGTCCCATGCATTAAGTGAATCGTGTTCCAGGACATTCTGAGTTATACTTCTAATATCTTTCGGATTCTCCTTACTGGGCGCAACGGACTTCTGCGGGGGAGGCCCAGTCCTGTGGAAATATTTCAAATCATACCGTTCAAGAAGATCAAAGGCTTCATTACACCATTCTTCATTCCCCTGTGGCTTTAATTTCAACAAGACCTCTTGAATCGGCACTTGTATGCCCTCAGGAAACTGCCTCAAGATATTTGGTGAGATGCCCAGTTGAACTAATAGATCTAATACTTCAGAGTCTTCATGTTCGGGGTTTCCAAGTCGTTTAAATATTTCAATGGTTGCAATGGTCCGCGGAATTAACTCCGCCTCTGCTGCACTATCGCCATTTGTCACTTCCGACAGCGGGATAAATGGTATGATTGGCGGGTTCAACTCACTATACAGAGTTGCAAAAATGTTTGGGGGCTCGTCCGTGGGTTGCTGACAATCCAGCAATCCAACACCTATACTTGGTCAGCATCTCTATGTTGTAAAAAAACAAGAAAAAAACTCACCCTGAATCGTCATTTTCTGTATAATCTCCTCCTCATAATAATAACTAGTCCAAGCTTGAGACCATCCTCCAACATTAACAATCCAGAAGAGAAGGATACCCAGTTTGTCAACTTGGCTGCGAGCTACGATGTTCAGCCGCAGCTCTTCTCTCGCAATATGTAAACACATAACAACCGATGCCTTTACATCTTTGAAATCAAATTGAGTTCCAATCGCGCTTTGGCGTATATGGTATGCAATTGAATTCATCCTGCAGAGCTCAGACAGTCGAAAAGAAAGATCTGAATCCTCTACATGTTCTTCTAATTTACTGCACTTTACTAGAAAGCTGGTCTCGTCGAACTCGAGAAGACAATTCAAAACAGTTGCTGCAAATGCTGTCCACTCGTCCAGTTGTTCGTCTAAAGACATTGCCCCAAGCCAAATTAAACGCAGGTATTCCATGGAAAGCGCATCCAGAAGCGTTTCTAAAAATGAAAAGCAGAATTGTGTCAATTCGTCAGACGGTTCAATAGGAACCTGGACGCTCTTGTATTCATTTTCTCCGATTTGCACCATAAACCTATCGCAGTAGCTTGATACTAAGGCTGTTATTGGTTCCCATGTATCAGGGAAACCTAGTTTTGGCGACTGGATGTTTAAAAATGGATGGAAAATATTGCATTCGCCTTCTGGCGAAAGGACAATCAACATGCAAGGCTCATCCTCTGACGGGCTCTTTATAGTGACAATATCTTTTGCTGGGAAAGAATACGTCTCTTCCGAACTCGGTACTCCAACTGGCCCAGAAGGTCTGTTAAAAAATATCACTGACGCAGATTGATCTATTTTGTTAAGAATGGCTAGCGCTTCTTGATCCTGGTATACCAAACTCAATACCTTCAGGCCATCTAGTTCCGCATTGTAAGGTACAGACTCCAGTAAAGTCAAAATTACCTCTTTACGCATGGTGGACATATCAAAACCAGGAAGTGCGAAATCGTTAACTCCCTCAATCCCCACATCAGCGGTGCCCATTCTATCCACCGCACTAGTTATTTCTGACCTAGAGAAGGAAAGCTGTTGTTCTAATGAGTTCATGCCATCACCGGACTCTGATTCATGCGGAGGACGTTGGATCATGGATGAAGATCGCCTTCTTGAAGAATGGCGTCGACCAAGGATATCGGTCTTTGATTTATTGTGGCTGAGAAATCGGGTGTGATAAATATTCAGAAGCTTTTCTCGTGAATTAAATGTAAGGCAAATAGAAGAATGCAAAGAGCTGCCTAAGAAAGCCAATTCTTCAGCTGGCGATATTGCAGACGTGGATGAGGAAACCACTAGCCCAAGATCAAGAATCGGGTCAAACAATGTAAAGAATTTTGGCGTATTATCTTCGTCATATCCAGGGCGAGTCGACACGGATGAAAGCTCTCTCTCTAACAGCAACCCCTTTTGGCAAGAGAATGCCCTTTTCACCGTAAACGGCATGCTCATTGTGTAGGACTTGCCATTGACAAAATAGATGTATGCCATATCCCATAGAAACACAACTACAGCTTTTTTATCTTCTGTATTTTCTAGAGAGCTGAATTCGGTAAAGTGTGCACAGATCACCTCTTCTGAAGGATACGTCAGTTTTCGAAACAGTAGACCATTCCGTGTCCAGTAAACAGTATCGCCGACCACTTCCAAGTGCTCTCCACACAACGGGATATACTCTGGGAGACCAGGGACCTGTCCCACGGGGAAATTGGTCAAATGAAACAGAGGAGTGGTTATCTCTGTACTCATTGAAGGCTCCGAATTGAACTGATTGAAACTAAGTGAGGACCAAATCAAGCTCGGTAACCGCGCGAACGCGATCAACGCGTTCACCAACCTGAGCCCAACCGAGTGAGCTGAGCTGCTAGTTTGTGGTTAAGTATTTGTATTTTCCCGCTTATATGGCTACCTGGATTGTTGTTCGTTATGAAATTAGACAAAGGTGTGGGTGTGATTGAGTGAAACAACTCGCCTTAGAACAGTAGTGGGACCCAAGAGATAAATAAATGAAGGCACAAGTCTGTTATTAAGAAATCGTTTGTTTAGGTCAAGCTAGAGCCTACTTGTTGGTTTATTAGATTGTTCAATTTCGCTAAGGATGCGTGAAGCCTCTCTTCTACCAGACATGAATGCACCATGAACACACCCAGCTCCGTCCCTGGACGTGTGCTCTCCAGCGAATCGTACATTACCGGCCCCGGTTACAAATGGGAGCTCACAGCCCTCAAAAGTTGCTTCTGCAATGCATGCCGAATAGGACCCTCTGGCAAACTTGTCCTGAGTCCATTCGGTTACATACTTGTTTGTTACTCGAGGCAATGGCTTAGATCTGTCAACCCGCAGCTGCTCCAGTGCTGGGCCATAAATATCCATGACCTTGTCCGGATTAGCCTCGAGGTATTGTGTAGTCGGGGGTGCCATCAGTGATATCAATACCGGGCGCTTAAATACTAAATATCCGTTGACAAAAAATAGCGGAGCTGCAAATGGACCAGCTTGGGATTCGTCGACTTTCTTATCTGCCAGCACACAAAACCGGTCCAAATCTGTCCTCCAAAACACTGATTCAAATTCCAAAACGACTTTCCCCAATGCTGCAAAGCCCATCATGTCAATTGCGTACGACAGCTGAGGCGGAAGAGCTGGTTCAAAGAGTTTTTGATGCTCCCCTTTAAGCACACCTAACGGGATCGTTACAATTGTATAGTCGCTCTCAAAATTATCTCCCTTAGCTGTCCTAACTTGCACTTTACCGCTGGATGTAGAGGTAATTTTGGTGACCTCAGTGTTCAGTTTGATATCCAACTTTGCTTTATCTGCCTGGTCGAGAATACTTTTGAGGACGGTATCATACCCGGCCCGTACAAAGGCGTCTCTACCAACATGGTTCTCAAGCCCAAATTTAGTAGACATAACGCTCCACGGGACCCCATGCCATAGTTCCATAAACCGCACAAATTGCGGGCCAATATCCCGATTGCTGTCACTAATCAATGGTTTGTTCTTAACAAACGAGTTTGCAAAATCTTTAACAGACACGTCTGGCAAGCTTCTGTCAGAATATACGAGACCAGCCTTTTGCAATGTCTCCGCAAAAACTCGGTGCGACTTTTCTGATGGTAGGATTTCTCCATCTTTATTGTACCAGGCATAACCACTGTCATCATAATAAAGGTCGGTATTAATGCTCACTGCATAGTCAAACACCTCATTAGTTATCGAATCATGCAACCATGAGGCTCCGAGGTCATAGCATCCACCGTTCGAAGTTCGCAGAGTCCTCAATCGTCCTCCCAGACGGTCCCTAGCTTCAAGGACGACCACATCAACTCCAGCCCTTGTAAGGTCGACGGCAGCCTTGATTCCGGACATGCCTGCCCCGATAATTGTTACTCTTTGCTTTGAGCCCCCCATTGTGTAGTATGCACTGCTTGATCCAAGGGAACATGAGTTGATTTATATGGGATGATTTAGCCGCCGTTGACTGTGCGCCGATCTCCGCATGCCGGCATCGGATCATAACGGCTAACCCGCCATTTATTTCCACCCATCTATTGACTGTGGGAAGGGTTCCAGTTGTAAGGCAGTATTGTCGTAGTTAATGATATACCCATCGTTCCATCTGCTTAGGATATTACTTTTCGTTATATTAGCCGGTGTGGCTGTGTTTTGTGACATAGTGCTCAAGCCCGTTGCTAAGTGGAACACTTCTGTGCGTTCAAGTATGGTTCTCGGTACTTTCGAGGTTCATTGGGGGCATAAAGGTTAATATGATGGTATTTTCGCATGATGAAGGATCCTGTGTTATTTGATCACTGCGAAAAAAAAAAAAAGCAAACAAGCAACAAACATTCTGGAAGTCCAAGAGGGTTTATATGGTCAAAAAGATAACCTAAACGGAATCCTTGTTTGTGTGACGATGGTTTAGTACTAAAGCGATTGATTTGAGTTAAAGTAGAATATCTTATGGCGTCGTTGCATGCCCTTTCACTAGGATCTTGGTATGACTCAGTGGATGTCTCTTGAACTTGACTGTGGTTAATGTTTGGAAGCATCATGCCAGAGGTCTAATAGTACCATTTAGTGACAAGAACTTTTGATAATGTTGATTATAAGTGGTAATTGGTTAGCTTGAAGTATATGGACCAGAAGATTCCGTAATTCATTCCTTCCTGTGGTATTATAATTATCATTTTAATATGGCAAGTATACCGCCAGCCCAGGCTTCTTACTTCTCTTGCAGGAATAGAGTTGGTGTTTGTTTTTTTCTATTTAACTCTCTAAAATGCAAGCTTACTTTCTCCTTACCACAGTATCCTAAGGCGTTTATCATCGGGCGTGAACAGTATCGAATATGGGCCACCTGTCCAGGATCAACATGTTCTCTTCGTGGATACCTATTGTATCTTTAATGATAGCACAGGTTTCCTCTGAGCCGGCCAGACCCATGTCATTATTCGCGGATTTACATCCCCATTGTGTAAGTCCAGATGGAATTTCTGGTTCCTTTCAGGATAGACTGACATTTGTTTTAGAATGACGCAAAGTATGTCGAGTGCAGAACAACTGGCATAAGAAACTTTGAAGCCTGTGCCATTGCGGATGAGCAATGCCAGTGTCGCCAGCTTATGGGGATCAAAGACGTCTGTGCAGCGCTGTGTGAGAACAGAAAAGTGAGTTTAAATCTAAAGATACACAGCGGCTTTGTTTTAACTAGTTTACAGGATTATTACATTCCATCTGTTGACAGCAGAATCACCGAAACTTGTGGGACAGCAAACTCCTCTGACTATTATGACTTGAGTCTTCGCGATTATCTTCCTAGCCTCACAAGAAATGAACGCCAAATTGAATCAGACCAGAAATCCATCCAAGACCCAATGTACTATGAAGAAGACTATGAGAGTGAACCTGACGAGGATGAAAACGAGGACTGTGATGGTACCGACGAGTACGATTATGGTTTTGATGACGGGGATGACGATGAAGGTACGGATGATGACGATGATGACTGCGATAATGGAGATGATAGTGATGACGGCAGTCAATGGCATATTCTACAGATTCCTACTGGACGTACTGAAAGAACCCCTACCTCTGCAGTTTCTCCGCCCGCTAGCACTTTGGATCCATGCGATGATGAAGTGCCGACAACCTCTGAGTTTGATTCCAACTCGGTTACAGCGAACGCTCTTCCTCGTATCAGGGTGCCATGGAGAAGACAGAGACCTCAAGAACAAGTACCCAAACTTCCGGTGGATAATAATGATAATCTAAATCATGACGTGGGCGATCCTGATCAGGACTGGAATGAAGAGTGGGACCAGGAAAACGACCAAGATAGCAGCTGGAGGGATGAGTCACCTGATATTATTGATGAACCAGTCCCTGGTGAAGTAGACGGTACAAGCCCTGGTGACGAATCAAAGTATCAATTCAATAATGCTTCCAACACCACAACGTCTTATTTAGTCTCAAAGTTTCGCACTTTTTCCCAAAAAGACCATGCCAACTCCACAAACTCCTTAAAGCTCCCTCGTGACGAACATTATAATACAAGTTATACCTATCGAATCAAGGATGAGGCTGAAGACAGCGTGGACTTTGCCACCGATATGGAAGATGAGGATGACTACCTGCATGACGCCGATGTCTATGAAAATGAGGACAATGACGACGAAGATTTTAATGTAGACAAGGAGGCTCAAAGGCAACCGCCCTATAGAAGGAATGGTAGAGACCCTTACCACGACCCTTATTATGTTGATCGCGAAGACCCTTATTACAGGCGCCATCCAGGTCAAAGAGATTATTCATACAGGGCCCGTGAGCGAGAAAGAGAACTCGACCTGGATCGCCAAGATAGGTATAGACGTGCTCGTGAGAGAGAAAATATGTATCGCGAAAGAGAGCGAGAAAGGGAACTCGAAAGGGAACGTGAAAAGGAACTTTTCAATGATATGGAAAAGGAGAGAGATGAATTATATCGCGACCGAGATACCAATATGCGTAATCGGGAAGAGGAATATGGTAGACAAAAAGATATTGAAAGGACCCCAAACGAATCTAATAGCCGGTCCCCTCCAACGGACCCCAATGACAGAAACAATTTGAGATTTGAGGACGGCTATGACTATGACCAGTCCCATAGCTATCAACCAGACAACGAATTTGATGGCAACCCTGACTACCACCAGAAGCAACGACATGGCGGTCACCGAAATCGCCGCAATACACATCGGCATCATAATGACAATCATCATCATTTACCCATCCCTGATCCCCATGACATTCCAATCCCATTCCCAAATCCTCATATTCCCTGGCATGGGCATAGCGATTGCAACGATGATTCTTGTTACGATGACTGTTATGGCGACCACTGTTATCAAAAAGCCCCAGAAGATTGTTATGGCGATAACTGTTACCAGAGAGTCCCAAACGATAGATCCAATTATGGAAGTGCCCCAAATGAGGACGATGATGAAGATGATGAGGATGACTTCTTTGAACGTGGTCGCCAGTTTTTGCGAGATAGTGATGATGACGATGAGAAGCGTCAAAGCCCAAGGCAACCCCCCAGACGAGACGGTTCTCAAATGAAGCAGCGAAGACCAGAAAACTTACCACCTTCTGACCCCTCTGTGGATTGCTCACAATGTTTCGCATATTCACCAAACGAGCCTCAACTTCGAGAGCCAAGTCTTCGAAAAAACAGGGAACCACCTGAATACGCCAGGAATCCCCAAAACAGAAGCGCAGCATTTTCGAATTTCGTCCAGCAGAAAAGTGTCAAGAGCAACGGAGGTGCTGACGGAAATCACTCACACCCGTCAGCTATGAGCGGTTATGCCAACGTTTCTTACACTCCAGGTAATTCGACTGCTCCAAACCAACAAAATCTCCAACACAAAGAGCCTAGAACCAATATCAGTGGCACAGAGGAGATTGGTGCAGAAAGCTCTGCTACCGGAAATACACACGCCCATATGGTTATTGCTACCGTTGCTGTGTTCGTCCTAACTTGCTTTGTATACAATTTCATTTTTTAGCCTTTAGCAAGTTATCCCTGGCTGGTGTAATGGCTTTATCATAGCATAATATAGTATACTACATCCAATCCATTGGTCAAATAGAAGTGTGGCCTCTAAGTCTTATGCAAGCTCTGGTATAGTAAAATCATAGTCTCAATAGTTGACCAAATCATGTTAAACTGATTGCTGTTATCCACAAGCACAAGCAGAATTCCAGTAGTGTAGCTCGTCACTAGTGGTTCCTTTGGACAGCTGCCTAACCTTACTCCATCAATAGCCTTACACCTTTATCAATCAAATAAGTAATAATGAACATAAATGAGGTCTTTACAACTTCAGGGGATGCTGCGTTGCCATGGTAACCATAAATTCCATCGATCGTTCAAAGTATGGAGTTTGTTCAACTGCTTTGGGATATACCAAAACGCGAAGCATTCCCACACTAGAACTCCTTGGAAGCATAATGGCTCCATTGTTGTCGAGTAGAACAGTTGACTCGATATTCCCTACAGTATTGGAGAACCATGGGAGTTCTAGTAGTTGGAAAGAAGTGGCTAATTGGATGGGGCCCAATAGTAGATTGAGCGGTAGGTTTGGAGCGGAAATAAAAGGAAATAAAAGCCGGCGTACATATTAACTCAAGCAGAGCCCTCAAACAGAATTCTGGAAGCATTTGAACAGAATAGTGGAGCAGAAGATGACATAATTGCATTTTATATTGGTAAGGAAGATACGATGTTTGGTCTACAGCATTTCTGATACTTGTTTAGACAACGTTCGGAGCCATTTTATGAGGCATGCACACCCGATGATCAATATACCTGAAGGGAAACATTACGGAGAAAATGAATCAGGGGAGCAAGTATTGCAAATAGCTGCAGTGTTAAAGGATGCATGGAAGCATTACAGCTATCCTATTTATCAATTACCGTTTAACGACGGATCAGTCGAGGTTCTAGAGAGATCCTTTAATGCACTCGTTCGTACTGCACTACCCTACTGTCGATTGCAGAGGCTTATCAAGAATTTCTTTTGGCATAATCCAATTCACAAGATGGGCGAAGACTCGATAGGTTTGGAAATTTATCAACTTCTAGTAGGTGTTGGGCTAAAGGAGGACTTGGAAACAATAATTGCTGAGGTCATAGCTAGTGAATTACAGCAGTATGTTGCGCAAAGTTATTCGGGGGTGTGGCATGTAAGTGTTCTAGAGCCATTTAAAGCTTGGCTGACCGAATCCCTGAGGCCGGCGCTTGAGCTGCTGTTAAATCGTACATGCGATGAAGAGTTGGAGAGCAAGCTTCTCGAATTAGGCGGTGACGTGATAGTGGACCTAAGGATTCAGGAGCTTTTTGATATAGTAGTTGATTATCCAAACTCCATTCCGGCTCTACAGGATTTAAGAGCCAGTTTGAAAAAATCTAGTCAGAGAGCTGCAGCAGTCTCGGTCTTTCAGCAATCCTGTTCACAGCGCTTGTTGCAAGGAGGAGCGAATACTGTGGACATACTCTCAGGGTATATCGCAACAATCAGATCATTTGCCGTTTTAGAACCTCGTGGTGTCTTGTTGGAGAAGGTTTCAAGACCAATTCGGAGGTATCTAAGAGAGAGAGAAGATACAATAGCCGCTATAGTTTCTGGATTATTGGGTGAAGAATCTTCTCAATTGAGCTACCTCTCTGACGAACTTGTCAAAGGGAGACAGGATGAAGATGATATTGACGACCTATCTGATCCCAACTGGCAGCCAGATCCGCTAGATGCTCCACCTGATTTCATGAAGGGTAAAACATCTGATATAGTGGGTTGCTTGATATCCCTCTATGAAAATAAGGACATCTTCGTAAAGGAGTTTGTATCTATATTTGCTGACAGCCTTGTGCAAGAAAAGGAGGCCGTGGATGACATTATGATGAAACTGGAATTCCTAAAACTACGCTTTGGAGAACAAGAACTTCAAAAGTTAGACGTAATGGTTAAGGATATTAACGAGAGTAAACGAATTGACAAGGCACTTCATACAACCAAGGTCCAGGGAAAGTCAATTACGAAGAAGGTCCATGCTAAAGTTTTATCACGGCTGTATTGGCCGCCTATAGCAGATTCTAATTTGGTTTTACCCGATGTCATTGAAAACCAACTCCAAATGTATTCTCAAGGCTACTCCAAGGTTAAGCAAGGTAGGAGATTGAAATGGCTACGAAGTATCGGCACAGTGACCGTTGAACTACAACTCGAGGATAGAAACCTTGAGTTCTCAGTGACTCCGGAGCAGTCAGCAGTAATTGCATATTTCCAAGATGGTTCGCGAACCGTTCAGCAAGTGTGTGAAGCCTTTGAAATGGATGAATCAAAAGCAAGACAGTTGATCATGTTTTGGGTGAACAAGCGAGTCTTAGCTCGGGATCAGAATGATGCACAGAAATTCTACGTTCGTGAGAAGGAGATTGAAGATGACGGGCAAGATGAGGGTGGTGCTGATGATGTAGGCACTGGGGCCATTTCCAAGGAGGAAGAAAGAGCTAAGGAAGAGACTGAGCTGTATTGGCCGTTTATACGTGGTATGCTTACTAACCATGGATCAATGCCAGTGGATCGAATACATACATTCCTCAAAATGTTGGTGCCAGCTGATATGGGGTATACGAAGACTGTAGAGGAGTTAGACCGTTTTCTCGGTTACCTAGTAAATGAAGAGAAGCTGGAAGAGGTCACGGGTGGCGGCTACAAGTTGTTAAAATAAATATATTAAATTATATTAAATTTCTAATTCGGACATTATTCACGGTGGTCATCCTTTAGCGTCTCTATATACTACTCTCATTCGACAGTATTATTAGAACCAGTATTGCTCTAATTCTCCTGATGAAAGAGTTCAAATATGGTCTAGTTCTGGCTCACGGAGCTCTCAGCCCAACCAGAAAGCATATTTGTCGAGGATTCCTTCAACTCGTCAGCGAGCTGCTCGTTAAAGCTCCAGAATCTGACCGTGCAGTCATCACCGATACTTGCCAGACGGCCGGTATGTTCCTGCTGTATCAGAGCGCTGACGTTATCAAAGTGGCCATTGTTCAAAAACACTGGGCGTTCAGTGTCCGACCTTTCTCTCGAGGGTTTTG
>JAJMBO010000226.1:0-14669 GCA_030585065.1 Blastobotrys persicus
AACAACGTTTGCAGACATTTTGTAATGAAAGAATCAAAAGCGTAGCGAGATGTGTGAATAAGCATCTCCTGAATATAAGTCAGGACACAAGGCCAATGACGTTTTATTAATGCGGATATAAATAGTTAACAAGCACAATTTTGGGACGACTGATTTGACTGATTAGTATTGTTGAGATCGATTCTGCCGTCAGTTGAGTTAAGCTCGTTATCGTTCTTATTACGCTGCGTCTTCTTAAGACTTTCTTCTGGAATCTTATTGGCAATAGCCAAGAACACCTGCTTAACATTCAGACCAGATTTAGCTGAAGTTTCATAAAAGAGCAAGCCCTCGTCATCAGCCAGCTTCTGGCCCTCCTCAGTGGCTACCTTTCGCTTCTTTCCGCTCTCCTCTTCTTCAGTCTCTTGGCCATTCTGCGAAGCCTCTTCTCCGTCCTTGTTTCCATCTTCTTGCTGGGCTTCTCCCTCTACATCTCCTTCATCATCCTCAACCAAATCGAGCTTATTTCCAACCAATGCGATCACAATCCCTGGACTAGCCTGGGCCTTGAGCTCGTTCACCCAGTGACGAGCCTTGATGAATGATGTCGGCTTGGTCACATCATAAACCACAAGAGCGCTCTGGGCATTTCGGTAATACATAGGGGCTAAAGAGGCAAACCGTTCCTGCCCCGCTGTGTCCCAGATTTCAAATTTGATTGTACGATTCGGCAACGCACATTTTTGCGTCAAGAAGGCTGCACCAATAGTCGGCTCCTTGTTCTCCTGGAAGTCATCGCTAACAAAGCGCAGCACCAGTGATGATTTGCCAACAGCTGCTTCTCCTAATAAAACAAGCTTGACGCTCGTCGTTGGTTTGCTCGTGGGTCCAGTGTTCTCCATTGGTCTGCTGTATTACGGGGCGGCCTAACTACTGTGGCAATATTATCCTGGCTTCTTAATCGGAGCACCCACGCGCCGCGCTTACTTCCCTCCCCAAAGGGTCGTGGCTTTGCTGATCACGTGACTCGAGACAATTAAAGTCCACATTGCGAGTTGGACTTTGTTAGATATATATGGGATTTTAGTGATATTGGCCGTGTATAGGAAAAGAGGCAAATGGATGAATGAAAAGGAAGAAGGGATCAGTGAAAGGTGGACCTCGGACCAGAAAGCTATACTACGGGGTCACGTGCAAATAGTGGGCAATAGGAGCGGAGTCCCGATCCAAGAGCGAGAAGGAAGTGTGCCGAGTGAGCAGACTGTGGTTCAGTTGACGTACACTCATTAGATTCGATAAATATGGCATCTTACGAAGGTGAGCGGTTGCAGCGAAGATCAATGCAGTTGTGGTGCTAATTTTGCGATTAGACGATCATAATGTGAACTTGTCACAAACCCCCCAGGCAAATCGGGTGAACCAGTCTCGAA
This sequence comes from Blastobotrys persicus, assembly GCA_030585065.1. Taxonomy (NCBI): domain Eukaryota; kingdom Fungi; phylum Ascomycota; class Dipodascomycetes; order Dipodascales; family Trichomonascaceae; genus Blastobotrys; species Blastobotrys persicus. The sequence continues at coordinate 1,410 of JAJMBO010000226.1, forward strand.
ATACACTGGCACAGCACTTGAACGAATTCTTTTCCGACCCTACAGTTAACAATTCCGCAAGTCTAGCTGCGAGTGCCCCAACTCCGAATGCTTATTTGTCACTTGCGTCTTCATTGGAAGTTTTGCATGATTCGCCACTTCTGAATGAACTAATTTCACAGCTTCAAGCCGAGGCAGGTCAGGGCATTAAACCGCAAGGAGTGCCTCAGTCATTTCTAGACGGCTTGGACAGGATCTCCAAAAAGAAGTTGAAACAGTCTGATACGTGTCCTATATGTGCCACGAATTACTTGGAAGACGAACATCCGTTGGTCGTGCGACTGCCCTGTAATGAAAACCACCACTTTGACTTAGAGTGCATCGGGCCTTGGCTCAAATTACATTCGACGTGTCCTCTTTGCAGGAAAAACCTACTAGAGAAAAAGGAGATGCCCAAATACGAGGACAGCGAGGAGGAATTTGATGATACCTATGGTTAGTTGTATCCGTGTGTTAGATAACAGTGCAGATGTTCAGGAAAGTGTCTTTTCACTCGTCTCAAAAGCTTTATGGCTTTTAATTAGTAAATGGCCGTTTGACAAGCGGATAAGATACTTGTGCACCATGAATATAATTGGTGAAGATACAAATAAAATTGATTATTTCATTCTAACATTATACAAGTGGATTTGCATCTAGACATATGCCTAGGATTTTGTCAACTGGTAACCTATTATGGGTTCCTCAGATTTCATGCAAAGGAGTGGATGTCCGAGAAAGAGTCAGCGTATTACGTAGCAGCTTTCTTGGGTTTTTGGGACTTGACAGCCTTTTTGACAATCATTGCTAGTTTAGCGTGTTCTGCATTAGATGATCCAAGCTTTCGCGGCTTGCCCCATGCAATTTTCAGTTTGCACCCATTCAACACCAACCGTCCGTTATCAGGAAGAGACGCAGCTGCTGCCTCGGCGTGCAGACGCTCTTTAAACGTGATAAAGCCACAGCGAGCTCTGTGGATGCACACCAACGATTCAATTGGCCCAAAGGGCTCAAAATAGTTTTTGATTGTGTATTCCGGTAAATCGTCTTCGATGTTGGCTATAAAAAACGACCGAACTGATTCATCCTTGGGAGGTTTAGTCGATCCGTTGTATAGGGGTAGCTTTGACACCAGCTTTGACACGTCTGTGGACATTGCACGGTCATTCTCTGCTGCCAATCGCTTTTGCTCTAGCTCCGATCGATTCTGTCTATCTTCAAACTCCTTATAATATGGCATGGCCGTGGACAACTGTTTCAACAGCTCTCGTGCTGCGCCGTCTGTGTTTTTATACTCCTCAGCGATCTCTCCCTTCTCTGTAAGCTTTTCAAAGTTTTGGGCAATGTACTGCTTGGTGATGGCGTTACTCTCAAGCCCGCTTTCGTGGGCCATCTTTAGTGCAGCATCCCGAATAGCCAATGGGAGTCCGTAGGTCAGATCCAGCATACAGCTCTGACAGCAGTTCTTTTGTCGCGAGCATGTCAAACAGATCATTGTCTTCTTATTTCGCGCTCCCTTCTGTGGCGTCCAGCGAAAAACCGTGAACGGGCGAGTACACAGCCTGCACTCTTCACCATACCGCTCTCGAGTCATCCGCACATAGGGATTAGGTCCTAAGCACGTTTCGCATACTGCGGGCACGTCTGTGTCTTCCCATGTCGTCTTGTTCACATCCGACTTGTGCATTTTTTATCTACGAGTTGGGACATCATCAACATCGCAGTTTTCCCCATCGCCCAATAGCCGCAGGCATCCCTTTCCCATATATAATATTGTAATCATGGCTGCAGATACCGAATTAAGCAGAGAAAATACCCCGTGAGGCCATGGCCTGCTTTGATTCCTTGTCAGTGGCCCTCCTCATCCATTGTTAATAAAAGACAACGAGCAAAAAAAAACCCGGCTTACGTCATCCACCGAATCCCTAAATAACCACTATAAAACCTACCAGCTGGGTCTACCGTCACAAAGGTAGGTAGGTCTGTTGACCACGTTTCTTCGCCTTCTATAGCCAGACCCAATTGCTATGAAACAAGTCTGGAGGGTTGCTGACTGCTTGCGCTCGAGGGGATGTGAAATTGGCACTAGGTCAAGTACAGCAATGAGCAGAAGAGCTAGCCGGAGTTCGGATGCGGCGGCAAGAGCGAAGACAAAGGCCGTGAAGATGAAACGGGAGGAGAAGCAACGTGATACAGCGCGCGCTACTGGATTAGGCTATAGCATATTAATATAACGTGCTGCAGGTTTCAGAATCGCTTATCCGACCGGATTTCTCTGTGGCTGCCAGCGCGCTGACTCATGCATAGATGCATGTACGCCATGGGTGTGCATGATGCGCACGTTTGCGAGGCGACGAAACGGTCTTTGCCAAGATTGAAGAGCCGCCAGAGGATGAGTAGATTGTCAGCTGCAATGACCGTAGACAATGAGACCATTTAGCGCCAGGGTCTATGTATACGTGGGGCCGTTATATCACAGTTATATTACGAACATGAAACACGCAGATCGGCCCTTTCCCCTGAATGGGAATTATGACGTTACTCCATGAGGCACCCCACACCGCCGATATATAAACCTTGCGGTGCCGAATGAGGGTTGCAGTTAAACCATCGTCGCACAGATGACAGACGCCACCGACGAGCCGCCGCGGGAGCCGAAGACGAAGCGTCGACAGTCCATCATTAAAGAGAATTTTTGCACCTATTGCAGCGAGGAGGGACATCTTATCTTCCACTGTTCCAAACGCATTCGCGACAACGACAAGCATCGTCCGGAAATCTATTCCGAGCACTACTACAAGCGTTACTAACTTGTTGATTTATTTATAACTGCTAACTACAACACCCCGGCTGCCCACTAATGTCCTAGTTTGTTTTTTATCAAAGATAGTCAATGAATTCGTTGAGGTAGATGACGCACAAGCTTTTTGGATAGAGGTCTCTAAGGTAGAGCCAGTTTTTGCTGAGGCTGTGCCCGAATGAATATACTTCTACTTTCCAGTCGTGGGCAAGTGCGTCTTTTACAGAACTGAGAAACCCCGTTCTCGGGTTATGCATGGCTGGCTGACCGTCGCCGGTGGCCAGAGCTATTATGCCCGGATTGAGGTCTCGAACGAAGTGGTTGATGTAATAACACAAAATCTCATCCACACCATATTCCTCCTGGCGCGTGAATTGGCCATAGCGCACCGTGTTACGCTCAAGCATGTGCGTTTTATACCCGAATTGTTTTGCATTGTTAACCTGAGCGCTGTCCGCCACAGATGGCGAGCCGGAAATGACTTTATCGCTCCACCGTCGGCCGCGAACTAGAATCAAGTCCAGGTTGTCCAAATTCACAACAAGTGAGGCCATTGGTCTATTGTATTTACGTGCAATCTCCCGTTTCAGCTGGTCGTATCCAATCCTGATGTTGGACCAGTCTATCAACACCTTCAACTCGGCTTTCTTGTTCGGCACATTGGGGTACGGAACGGATAAAGTAGGCCGATCGATAGGGAACAAACTGTATAGCCCGTCATAAAGACCAATGCATTCCGAAATATGTAATGATGGGGTTGCCATAGCACAGTAAGGGTCCATCAGCGAGCGAGCGCGAAATGAAGGTCTGGTGCTCCATTTTACGCCGCACAAACTTTTCAGACCGCTAAGGGTATAAAAGCAGTGCCAGCGGCTCGGTCTTGACAAAATTTTTTGGCTTCAAGTGGAACACATTAGAAGACGGCCATTCCAGCCAGACTGGGGGCCGTTTTTGATGTGTTTCCTTCCTTGATTTCTTGGTAAGTGACCTTATAACAAAAGAGGCATGTGTTTGATGATGAGTAATTTTTTTTGTTGAATTTCTTCACCTGAACCGTTGTGTGGAACAAACAAATTGAGCTTTTTAACCCTGATTCACGTCTCTCTGCTATCGACTTGAGGTGCGAGTGCTAATGTGTCATTTTAGTTCGAAAAGAGGAAATATAGATACATATAGCATTTAGGTTATGATCCAGATATCTTAATCTATTAACACACATTGACCCAAGGTAATTGACCAAACTTTTCACAACCCAACCCGAGCTACGCAATTCTAAAGAACATACATGGGCCAAACTCGTATGGCTACCGAATCCGGCGAAGAAATTGTTGGGTTCAACATGCGCGCACGACAGCCGCGCGATCTGTGTCATAGCGGCCGGCGTTTTTCCGGTGGGTATAAAAAATCAATGAACCCCCTCTTTTTTCTCGTCCCTTGTATAACACTATAAATAAGCGGCCCTATATAGAGCTTTTTAGATAGACAGAAGGATGAGCGGCGCACGACTATTCAGATTTGGAGCCAACGACACAATCGAGACGCTGTTGAAGCGCAACAGCGAATGGGCCAAGCGCATGGCCTCGCAGAACCCGGCTCTGTTCCCCACCAACGCACAGGGCCAGTCGCCACAAGTTCTTTGGATCGGATGCAGCGACAGTCGTGCCGGTGATGCTTGCTTGGACCTTTTGCCAGGTGAGGCCTTTGTCCATCGAAATATTGCTAATGTCGTCTCCTATGGGGATCTTAGCTCATCTTCCGTGGTGCAATTCGCCGTCAACGTGCTCAAGGTCAAGCACATCATTGTCTGCGGCCATTACGACTGTGGCGGTATCTGGACCTCATTGACTACTAAGAAACTTGGAGGTCCGATGGACAATTGGCTCCGTCATCTCAAGGACGTCAAGGCACGTCACTCGGCCGAGCTCAACAAGATCTCTGACGTCAAGGAGAAGTGCGACAAGCTCGTTGAACTCAATGTTGTCTCTCAAGTCCACAACCTGCAGCGAAATGACGACGTTCTCAAGGCCATGCAATCTGCTGGTCTCCAGGTTCATGGAATGGTCTACGACGTTGCCACCGGCTTGCTCAAACAATTGGAGATCCCAGACGATGCCGACCGTGACCAATACTACATAGAGGAGGCCACCAACAACTCTCACTAAAAAGCCGCAATATCGGCCAACTTGGCTTTTGCATGCTTTTTAATCTTTTTGTAACAATAGCTGATGGACAATTGTAAAGCCGCAATATCGGCCTTTTAGGCTTTTGCGTGCTTACTTTTTTTTTTGTATATTAAATATCTTAATTTGTACGCGTATTCGGAGTAAGGGATTCGGCGAATGAATCTGTATGCTGGTCTAGTCCATGTGGGTCAATGCAGCTTATCAATATGTAGAAACCCCGTTCTCTGTTGTAATCAGGTTAATATTCACATCATGTGGCGGAGTTCTAGAACATTGTAACGTGATAACGGAATATCCCGTTCGCTATTATAAAAGAAAATAAAATGAAATAAACTTTGTACCGAAGCTTGCGGCTGGATTTGACCACCTGAGTGGGCATTATACATGTCACGCATTTTTTATCAATTTACAAGCCTGCAGGTGTATAGAACACGTTCTATTGTCAGTCAGTAAAGCTCCGGGTGGCAAACAGTAAATGCACGATAGTTCGGACTGGCAAAATACGAGGCATTAGTTCTCCAACGCAGCATCGGACCGTTTTATTAATCATCCCGACAGGGTCGGACCAGGGTTTTTCCAGGCGCAAACAGCAATTCAACCGAGAAGCATTAAAAATAATATTCAATCGTAGAACAATCCGTCGCTTCCTTCTCTAATAATAGAACTATAGAACTTGCCATTTTTTTCTTTTTTCTTTTGCATTGTTCCGTGTTACAGTCTAAGCCATCTAAAAGAGCACCACTTCGCCCCGCGGATGAATATTACTCGCCTGCTTTGAATTGTCTACCAAGTCTTGCCTTAGTCATCTGCTCTGTTGTAGGGAAAAAAAAAAAAAAAAAAAAAAAAAAAATCCCAGCCAGTATGCAAACTGCAGCAACCCACGCTCCCTATGGCATTACAAATCGGTGACTAAAGCTGAAATCTAACCCGGTAGGGCCCTAGGCTACGCCTTGGTACTCTAACGTTCTCACTTCCCTAGTTGAGAACAGACCATTTTTAAGGCGGCCAAGGGACCGAAATTACTATAATAGGAAATATTATCGAAGCATCACGGGTCATGTGGTGCCGGACCGGGCGACACAGCCGCATCTGAAAAGGGTCCAGGATTGAGATGAGATCTTTGGGGAAAAATTTTTTCCTCCCGTCGGAGGCCGGTACCCGCCCAACAGACCGCGCGCACGCGGCGGCGACGATCATGTTGACGTCAAAATTTGGCGCAGGGGTCGTTCTAGAAGCTCACGAGCTCGGCAAATTCGTCTTTTGTTGGCCGTTCGAAATAAGGGTTTATTTCCACACAGAGGGAACATTGGCCACTTGCTGCTGGAAATGGACCCCGGGATCTCACAAGAATTATTATTTTCCTATTCCTCCTCGGGTCTCTTATTGTTTTCTCTCTTTTTTGGTTTTACCTCTCCATTTCCCCAGATGTTTGCGCTCGGGCTCGGGTGGGCAGGAGCGTTCCTTTCGATTTGCATAGGCTATTAAGGGTTTAATCCACTATAACGTTTGTTCTTACCAGACTCGGACCCGAGTAACTAAAGGGAAAAGAAAGTACACAATGTCTAGGGTACGTGCGGCGCGCGGGATGATTGTGCCCATCGGGCAAGTCCTATGACACTAACGCAGCACAAAGATTGAAAAACAAAGCAAGTTAGGGCGGTTAGGGAAAAGCTAAGGGAGTAATTTCCCTGTCGGAAGACCCGGGGGTCATACCGGGGTGAACAAAGTTCGGGAAATGGACCAAATTGGATCGGCATTGAGTTACTCAAATGATTTCAAAAAACCGTTGAACTTTATTTTCTTTTTCAAGATCAAGTGCCCACCTAAAGGGGAAATGTTTGCAGAAAAAGAAACCATCGGCTTCCCACCCGCCGCTGTCAGCATATATATAAAGGCCAGGGTCTCTGTCCTTGAAGAACTCCACAGTGCATAAGTGTGTTTTCTCTTGAGCATAAGGCATGGTTTTAGAACTATTTACAACTACCGGCAAGCGCGTCTCCATTCTCAACGACGAGCCGGCCGACAACAACACAACCACTAGTCCGAGCAGCAATAGCACCCCTAGTCCGATAACGAGCCAAACGGCATCGCCACAGCCATATCATCATCAACCAATATACTCGCTGCCGCCAATTACGAGCATTGCGCCGCCGCCGCCACCGCCGCCGCCAGCTGCTGCCTATCCAATGCAGCCGGTAAACTATACTAACCCCTCAACTACGCCACCAACGACTACTAACAATACCACCACCACCACCACCACCACCACCACCCCCAAGACGACGTCTGCAAAGAAATACACGTGCCATTGTCTACGGTCATTTACGACATCGGGCCATTTGGCACGTCACATGCGCATCCACACTGGCGAAAAGAACTATGTGTGTCCGCAGGAGGGATGCGGTGCTCGATTCTCACGACAGGATAATTGCATGCAGCATTATAGAACCCATCTGGGGGGGAGAAACTCGGGCTCGGCCAAACGACGACGAAAGTCTCCGGATTCTGCTTCGCCATCTTCCTCTCAGGCGTCGATAAAGAAGGAAAATAGCCCTCCTAAGAACCCGGAGAATGATAACTCTAGCCAGAAGAGTAATCCTAGTAATACAACGTCGTCCACCACCTACGCTAACGATTCCTCTGAAAATCCCTTGAACGTCTTTGCCGGAGTTGCTCTCCTCCAAACTGTTCAATAGCTTTTTATTACATGTGCATTTATTGGTCTTTTATTATTAACAACTTTGGTATAGATTTAATCATATTTATTCGTTACTCACCCAAACGGGCCGACTTGTGTTTGTTATCCTTTCTTTTGTTTTTTTTTTTTTTTTCCTGTTATTGAATTGCTAGAGCTCATGCGAAGTGAACGTCTCAGGGGCAAGGTTTTCGCCGATTAAACGTTGTTGGTGCCTATGCAGATAATACGAGACGACGGTCATGGTAGTGGCATGCAGGGCGGGAATAGTCACCGTGATCTGCGAGGGGAACGCCTCGGACAATGCAAGCAATTTTTTTTTTTTTTTTTCCTCTCTCTCTCTTTCTAACCGAGACTATATAGTCGTGTTTTGAACCCTTTATTCTTGGTCTTGTTAACCCACTGCTGCCAGAAACAAGATGTCTATCCCACTATGGACGTCGATTATGCATGACTTCGGCATTCCGTGCATGGATGATACACTCTTGATTCAGGTCACCTGCACGGCAATTGTTTTACAATAGCCCTATTGTGACCGACAACTCAGGCGTTGAACCCTGTCCATAGTGGGGGCTAAAACTGCCTACCCGCAAGCGTTTAATTCCGGTCGAGCCCGCGGGGTAGTTTGCTGTTTGTGGGCCGCCGCCGAGGCCTGCGTAGGCTCGGTGCAGATTTATTCCGAAGTTGCAGATACATTGTTCAAGGGACTCCAACTCGCACGTTTCCGGCAAACCCCGTTAGGACAGATACATGGACTAGGCACATATGCCCATATGTGCTTTGCTGCGCTTTTGGCTGTCGCTGGATGCTGTAGTGGCTGGAGGGGTTTAGAGCCGGGGCTTGACGTTACACTCGGGCTTGCTGATCCGTCTTTGCAACCCTCTAGATGACGCGGCCACAGATCGATGCATGTTGTGGTCGAGCTATGTTTCACCGACCCGTTCTTTCTTGGCCAGATCGAGAAATTTCTGGCTGTCGGGCGGATTCAATTCCCGATGTTGAATCGAACGCCATCATCATTATTCGCTTCGAGCCAAAATCCTCCGGTGGTCCGGGACACCAATTGATCTACGGTGGTCTGTCTCATAAATGTGATGACTATGTGCGACTTGCGTCCACGGCATGATTGTCCCTACGCGGGTGGTCCCCTGTATCAGATGCCGTGTGGTAATCTTGACCCTATAGCCCTATCATTGTTAAACAGTAGCCGTTAAAACTCCCACTTAGCGGGAAAGGCTACGTCCGTATCATAGGGGTTTTGTTGTTTTCATTGTTTTATTCCCTTGCAGGCAGGTTTTGTCCAGTGCGGTTGTTTTGTTGTTTGGCGAAGCTCCAAGAACATACACTTTTTATATACAAATACTACACAGCTATTCGAACACTATCCATCCATACGAACCAACTAAGATACAGCACATCTTCAAAGATAGAAAATGTATATTAACGGTATCTTTAAAAGGAACAGAATATTGACCAAGAAGCTCAGTCTCGTAACATTACCCATCCATGTATGAACCCTGCCCTGGGCAAGGGTTTCGAAGGGGGGAATTAACACGTTACAAAACCCAAAGTGTGCAAGCGAACACGGTAGAATGAAGGGCTTGACGCAGGTTGTATTCGGAGCATTGGCATTTGCTGGACTCTGTATTGCCGGAGCAATAGAGGCAACAGACAAATCTCTAGACGACCTTTTGTCTAAGGGGGTGCCCACAGTACTGGACCTTTACGCTCCCTGGTGCGGGCATTGTAAACGGTTAGCCCCCGTGTACGATGAGTTGGCTGATATGTTTGGCCACGCACAGGACAAGGTTCAGATTATCAAAATTGACGCCGACACACATAGAAAGGCCGGCAAAAAATTCAACGTGGAGTATTTCCCTACATTGAAGTTCATTCACGCCGACGGCAAACGAGAGGATATCGAGAAGCGAGAGCTCGACGACTTGGTGTCGTATGTTGAGTCCAAGACGGGTGTCAAGGCAAAGCGCCCAAGAACCATTCCATCTCAAGTCGTCGACCTGACTGATGCCGACTTTGACAACACAATTGATCAGGGCAAGCCTGCGTTGGTGGCATTTACTGCCAGCTGGTGTGGTCACTGCAAGCGACTCAAACCCGAGTACGAGCAACTGGCTCGTGTATATTCGCGAGACCCAATTGTCATTGGCCAGGTTGATGCCACTGGAGGTGGTGCAGACGGGCTAACTGAGAAATATAAGATCGCCGCCTTCCCGACCATCCTCTATTTCCCAGGGGATGGTACTGAGCCAATTCCTTATCCTTCGGGCCGCTCATTGAGTGCCTTTGTCGAGTGGATCAACCAGGAGGCCAAATTGCACAGAACCGTTGAGGGTACTCTTGACGAAGCTGCCGGTCTCATCCCCTCTTTGAGTGAACTGGCGTCCAAGGCTGAGACGGACGCTAAGAAAATTGTTGACAAAGTAAAGTCTTCTGCATCCAACTTGGATGAAGATTTGCAGCAGTATGGTCAAGTTTACCTTAGAGTAGCACAGAAAGTCGCTGACAATGGCATTGACTACGTGAACAAGGAGATCAACCGGCTCCAAGGTATACTGTCGAAAGGAACAGTCTCGCCGGAGAAAGTGGACCAAATGAAAGTTCGTCTGAACATTCTCAACGCATTCAAGCCGTCGTCTAAGGAGAGAGACGAGTTGTAGTCAATTTTATTATCTTTTTTTTTTTTTTTTTTTTTGTATGTAAACTTAGTCTGCGCCTATCGCCTCGCTTGATTTGGCACTCGCAATCAAGACCCCGGTTATTTAGCTGCTATGTATGCATCAAGTGGAATGTCTCCAATAAACGCTCTGTCTCCAAAGCCACCAATCATGTGGATTTTAGAAACATTGAATACTGCCCAATATGAATCGTGGACAGGACTGTCACAGGGAACCCACCACTTGGCATCTGGATGTCGTGCAAGAAAACAATCCTGCACTCTCTTTTCCGGAGCCGGCTGCTCCAACAACATTGTTCCGTATAACGTTATTCTTGGAAGTCCAGCAGGCGAGGGTACTGCACCAGGATAGTTGGTGTCAACGTCTTCGGACAACGGTTGGTCACCAACTCGAATCGCCAGGCTAGCATTTGAACCGCCAGCGATATTGCCATACGCTCTGGAAATGTGCATCCCGATCAAGGTTAAACTCGTTCCGTCAGTTGAGCAGTCCGTATAATACTCCATTTGACCTTCAGGGAGGTTATCGGCACTCATGGTGACCAAGGTTGCCAACGACGACTCGGACACCAGTTTTCTTGCAGCTGCAGCTGCACTTTCAACTCCATTCAACCCCAAGGGCTCTTGGAATTGCTCACAAAACCCAATCCCGCTAAACACTGCTGTCAAAGCTTGAAAGACCTTCATTTTGGTTGTGCTACCCCTTTTTGGGACAATTAAGCGATACCATCTTTTACGCACATCGATCATGACGTAACGTGGTGGTGCTTATCAGATTTACCTTGGCAATCTAATCAGATCTCTTCACGACGAGTTGGAACCATCACTCTGTCCATTGTGTAGTTTTTTGACTATAATTTTCTTTTCTACTGTTAGCCAACACGTTTTTCACTTGGAAGAGCCGTGTTACCTATCAGAGAGAGCCATACCCCGCCACGGAAGTGCGGTTTTAGTGTCTTGACTGCTTATTCCGCAGTGGCGAACGACAACGAGCCACTCTTGTCGCACAGGTCCGTGGGCAATATCTACGATCAATTACCAATACTTACTAGTTGCATGACATTTAAAACTTCTCTACAGTAGTAATTAAACTAAAAGTCCCACAACGCATTGCCCATTCCGGGGCCTTTCACAACAACAGTAATAAGCGGGCAAGAAATACCGAGTTATTACAATTGTGCAGTGTTAGGACCTCGCGTACTTCTCCAGTTGATGTTGGTAATAAATCAATTTTTCGTTGACCGAATGTGGAAGTGGAAGACGCGTTATCTGATTGTCGGACCGCGATCCGTAGGGTTTTTCGGGCATCCCGGTCGGGGAGATGAGTTTTTATAAATAAGCCGAGTACTGCTCCCCCATCTTTTTCTGTTTTCTTCCGCAGAGTATTAAATTATGGGGCTGCTAAACAAAATCTGGAACCGTGACCCTAATGCTGAGGCAGAGGTGGAAAAGCTGGGCTTTGAAGTAGCAGACTGTTCACCTGATGACTGTGCAGGATGCAGTGAAAAATATCCGTCTTCAGTATCTATAGACACTGATACTCCGTTATGGAAATCCACTGCCCCATTTGCATTACAGATCATTGTTGCCACAGGGAAGAACGACTGGCTCCATAATCCTGCTGACGAAAGTCACACCGTGACCCAGAAACTTGCCAAGCATACCGACGAGTTTGAAAAGCTTGCTGGCGGAAGTGTAAAAGTCCAAGCATCCAGTATAAGTCCCCCAGATGAATACTTTGAAGCTCAGGATGAAAAGGATAAGCCAACCTACATATATTTATTACCCTATTTCGTTGGGCTGTTGACCACGCCATCAGCTGCCGTCAACGATGTGAAGAATGTTATCACAGCTCATGAAAATGGCTCCTTGTCAAAGAAGGAAAATGCCGGCCTTCCAAAAAGCATCAAATACTCTGACAACCTGGCTTACATTCTGCTTTGTTCCCATCGAACGAGAGATAAGCGCTGCGGAATCACCGCTCCTATTCTTAAAAGGACTTTTGAACGCGAATTGAGAAGACATGATCTTTATCGAGATGCATCCGACGACCGTGAGAATGGCGTGAACGTTCATTTCATATCCCATGTTGGTGGCCATAAGTTTGCCGCTAATGTTATCATCTACCTGAAATCAGGGGAGGTCATTTGGCTGGCTAGAATCAAACCCGAGCATGTCGAAAAAATTGTGGAAAGGACAATTCTCCAGAAACAGGTTTTCCCGCAACATCTTAGGGTGGCCTTCAAAACGCCTCCTACGGCCTGGTAGGGCTGTCGATGTATTTATTAGAATCTAGAATAACTTCTGCCGTAATCTTCATAAAATCCTGCTATAGACCAATGAATTCGCGGTATACTAATAATTTACGCTTCAATTCATTTTGTTTTTTATATTTCCTTGTATTAAAGGATTGATGTGTGTCGGGCTCACGCACTGGTATTATAGAGCCGAATCTATCTGGCTACTGCTCCCAAATCATAGTCGGTATAACGACGACAAGGTTACTGATGGTCCTAATCTTCTGTAGCTCCAGTAAGGACTAACTATGGCATTATTTAATACTGGGAACCCATTACAGCCTTGGAGTTAAGCCTCATTACGCACGCGTCTAAGGGATACTATTTGTAAAAGACCAAAGAACCGCTTACTTTCCAACTTCTAGAAAAGGACAGGTCAAGGAACAGGAATTAGCAAAACTAAAATTAAGTTTATTAGTAAATTATTATAGAATAAGAGGAAATATAAATATAGATAGTGTATAAATGATATTATTATTAATAGTATTATTAATAGTATTACCAATAATAGGTAGTTTAATAAGTGGATTATTAGGACGTTATATAGGATATGTAGTAAGTAGACAAATATC
>JAJMBO010000227.1:0-14544 GCA_030585065.1 Blastobotrys persicus
AAAAGACGACCCTGCGATCGCCTGCCTAATGAGGAAAGTCATTCAAGCACGCGCGCGCGGCCGTATCGTCGTCGTCGGGGGTGAGGGGGGAGTTAGGGAGGGAGAGGGAGAGGGAGACGGAGGGAGAGAGAGAGGGAGGGAGGGAGAGGGAGGGAAGATTCGAGAGGGAAAGAGTTCGAGAGCGGAATGGATTCGAGAGGGAAAGAATTCGAGAGAGGAAAGAATCGAGAGAGGGAATTAGTGAAAGTGAACAAACCAAAAAGCCCAACCCTAACCCGAAACTATGGGTACAAAGTAGGCAGTGCCGGCGATCTATAGCAGGATCCATGCCACAGTTGCATGTTTGTTTTTCTGGCGCGCACGTTGCTTTTTGAAAGGGGATGGGGGGGGGGGGGACCCCTGACCCCTCCCCCAAGACACTGCGACGAGATTAGGATTAGGATTATTACTAGATACTACTACTACTAATAATAAAAGATGCTAGTTAGTCAACCACGGGCGTGAACGGCGGGGTCATGTAGCCCTGGTCATACGGAGGCGTCTTGGGCAAAGACAAGTCGCCAACGAGGCCACCATCGCTGGGCACTGGCGAAGGCTGCTGCCGGGGCGGTGCGGGCGCAGACACAGAGCTGAAAAAGTCCTCGACAACGCGGAACGGGTGCAAGTACTTGCGCTTGACAATGTCGCTGGGGATGGTGGAGGCGTGGACAAGCAGATTGAAGCACGTCTGGTCGCAATCGGCCACAGGCGCCGTCAGCGAATGGTGGTGGAACTTCAGAATCAGCACACTCAGCTTGGACGCGCACCGCGCAAGCTCCTGGGACGAGTAGGGGAGGAAGTGCTTGTGGAACAGGGCCACCTCACACATGTAGTTGGCCAGCTGGCGAACAATCGAGTCGTCGTCCTCCTGCAGATACATGTCCAGGAACACGTCGACGGTGGGGAAGCCGACGACCCAGTCGAGGGTGTTGAGGATGTGGCTCTCCATCTGGATGAACATGTGCCGTTCGTACACATCGCACGACATGGCCTTGAGCTGATGCAGGGTGGGGATGTTGTCGTCGTGGTTGTACTTGGAGGCGATCCACAGGGCGGAGCATGCAACGAGTTGGTAATGGCGCTTATAAATAATTCGTTTGGATGCATACCGGTCAATCAGGTTGACCGTCAGAAACAGCGTGCTCGGGCTCAGCCGGAGCATCTGGTGGCATTCGATGATGAAGTCTATTAGATACGGCCGCATGTACCATTCTAGTTCCGGTTGCAAGTTAATCATGTTGCTGTCGGGCTTGGTGGCCTTGCTGACGTCTCGCAAGTGACACAATATCTCATCCTTATAGTCATATTGCAATACCACGTTCTCCTTGGTGTTGTAACAGTAATTATCCATTAGTTTCGTGCGCCTGCTCCCCAGGAATTTCCCATCCCCTATATTCATCTGGCCGCCTCTGTCCCTTTTATACGGTCCTGCCTAACGAGGGGGCCCACCAGCTAAAAAAAATGCCCTTCAGCATGCATTACCGATCGCCGTCGGACATTTCCTCTTTGGGCCCCGCGCACGCCCCCCTCTCCTTTTTTTTGCAACAAAAGCCAACAACCCCTGAAATACTCTTGACTCAGACACCGCTTATTATTATTTGCTAGGGCCAGCAAACCTCCCCTCGGCGCGGGTTCTTTCTCGGCTCGTGGGCTCGTCTGTCCATACGGTTGCCTTTTTTCTGTTCCTTCTTTCTGTGGCCCATTCCCTCCTATGCACACCGTCGTTTGTTTTTTCCCATTCCTCCTTATGCACTAAAAATGGGCGAGTCCGCGCCTCGCGCGTCCGATCTCTACCGAGGAAGGAGTGACAGCTAACGCGCTATGACGCAGACCCAATGCCGGCTGGATTATCTCTTGTCACGTCTATGCTAGGCTACTTTTGTACAAACCGGGTCAGGAAGTCGACGTACGAGCTTTCGTCGTCGTCGTCGCCGTCGTCAGTGCGTTTGGCTGTGGAAGTGCGGGCTGATGTTTCTCCGTCTTGAGGGGACATGAGGGATCGGCCCCCCGGGGATGTGTTAGTAGTGTTACGCTGGTGATCATTGGCGTCTTTGTGTAGTACTGGTGGTGGTGGTGGTGGTGGTGGTGACACTGTCTTACCTTCTAACAGGGACAAGAGCGCGTTACTGGTGGTGGTGGTGGTGCCTTGGTGTTTCTGATCCCCGGATTGACCTCCGCCGAACAAGTCGGTGACGGATTGGTTTTTGTTCCTGTTGTGGGCCGTTGAGTCGTATCGCGGGTCCACGGCCGGTTGGCCGTGCTCGTTGCTCTTGGTTGATTTTTTCCCCGATCGTCGGGAATTGAGCAGCGACAGCAGCATTGGGTTTGGTGGCGGGGGCGGTGGCCCTGAATATTCCGCGGGTCCAGACGATGACGACGGCGGCGGTCCAGTTGTTGGTGGCATGGCCAGATGTGGTGGTGGTGGTGGCGGCGGCGGCGGCGGTGGCAATGGCATATTGGCGCTCGCCCCGCTGCCGTCCATAAAGAAGGGCGGTGGAATCGGTGGCATCATGCCTCCCATCATAGGTGGTGGTGGAAATACTGGAGGCAGGATCATGTGACTTGGGTTTGGGACTGGAGCAGGAAGAAGAGGAGGGAGCGGTTCTTGTTGCTGTTCGTTATTGTGCAATAATGCTAATATCTCCTTGGCACTGTCCATGTCGCTTGTGTCCTTGTTCTTGTTGAGCAGGTTCAGGAGCACCTTTCTGTCGTCGGCCTCCTGGGCATTCTTTGCCTGGGGCTTTTGCAGCAACGACAACAGGTCCTCAGCCTGCTTGTCGTCCGAGCTAGTGCCATTGGCGGCTTGCACCTGGTCGTTGTTGCTGGCGGGGGCGCCGGTGATGCCCAGCAAGCTCTTGAGCGCCTTGGTTTCATTCTTGGACAGCGGCTGGGTGCCCGCCCGGGTGCGGTGGATGTAGTCGGCCAGGCCGGCCATAAACGGCGCCACCATGATATAGTTGTTGTTGTTGTTACCGTAGGAACTAAAGTCCTTCGAATACGCGGGAAGCTTTTCCACATCATGCCACTCAATCTTGCTAATCTCCTTTCGCGTCTGGGGACAGAAGTGGGTGTTTCCCGGAATGCCCCGCACAATATACAGTCGAATATTCTTCTGCTTGATGACAATCTCAATATAATCCTCCTTCACCAGATACGGTGAAATGTCATAGCCAATTTCCTCATAAACCTCTCGAACCGCACATAGACTGTCCTCCTCGTCCTTGTTAATCTTACCCCGCGGAAACCCCCAAGCTGCGCCAGACTTCCACCCCTTGACCATGAGACACTTTGTCATCTTCTTGTTCAAGATGATTGCCCCGCGAACCGGGATGACGCTCTTGTAG
This sequence comes from Blastobotrys persicus, assembly GCA_030585065.1. Lineage (NCBI taxonomy): Eukaryota > Fungi > Ascomycota > Dipodascomycetes > Dipodascales > Trichomonascaceae > Blastobotrys > Blastobotrys persicus. The sequence goes on from JAJMBO010000227.1 coordinate 3,384, forward strand.
TTCTGGAACTTGGTCAAGTCGTTGACCATGTTCTTGCTATAGATGCTCAGTATCGGACACGCCTGGAACAGCTTTTCCACAAAACTCTTGAGCTTCATGGACGGCAGCGACGGGTTCTGGACCCGAATAAAATCCTCGTAGAACCATTGGGCCTCTTCGACTTGGAAAAACAATCGCTAAACTCAATTAGCACCTTGCGCCCTGCACGGCAAAATCCCCCTCTAACACACGCGTCCATCAAGCAGCTGGAACGACCATGCGGCGATCTGTACTCACTTCTGATGAATTTAGGTCCTCCGGCGGACAGTTGATGATGAATCGGACGGCCAAGTCCTGCAGCACGTTCGAAAGCGGCTCGTTCGCAAACGAGTACGATGTCCGTATCGACATAATCTAGATCTCTGTCTGCCTTTCTTTGATCTCGTTGGCTCCGACTATGCGTGATGTTTAGTGGCACGAAACCTGGGTGGCCCCCATGCCGGGTAAGATCGGCGTCGGTAGGCCGTCCCGGCCTTTTTTTTTTTTTTTTTTTGTTGTTGGAAGCAACTTGTCCCGGTCTGATAAGAAGGATTAAAGATTTAAACGCACAAGAGGAAAGACAACATGGGCTGGTTTTGGGCTGACGATAATCAAAAGCCGGTGCTCCACGCTGGCGGCGAGTCGATGTGCCCTGTGAAGAAGCCGATGGAAAGTGAATCGAAATGCCCGGTAAAGCATAGCGACAGTGCGCCACAATGCCCTGTGAAGAAGGACAGGGGGAGCGGAGGAGACTGGTTCTCTGGCTGGTTTGCTAAAGAGCACGAGAAAGAATCTGACGTGATCAATCCATTGAATAACATGCCAGAGCTGTCATCCAAGAAGCTTCCTGGCCAACACATCCATTTACCCACCCAGCGAACACAGTCGACCATTCCAAGAGGCGAGAAGGAGAACGAGGGCGTGTGGGAATATCCTTCTCCACAACAGATGTATAACGCCATGGTGCGAAAGAGCGGAAGCGCAGACGGTATCCCAGAGGACGCTGTTGAGTCCATGGTGGATGTTCACAACTTTCTGAATGAAGGTGCATGGCAGGAGATTTTGAAATGGGAAGAACCGTATATCCAGCAAGCCAAGAGAAATCCCAGATTGCTGAAATTTACTGGTCGGCCGAACGACATGTCTCCACGAGCCACCATGCTTCAATGGCTCGGAAAGGTGTATCCTGCCAAGTACGGTATGCCACCGCCATTTGATCGACATGATTGGACCGTGCTGCGTCCATTACCAGACTCTGATGAATGGACTCAAGTCCGATATGTCATTGACTACTATGCCGGCCCTGACGATGAGGCTGGCATGCCTACTTTTAACCTGGACGTCCGTCCCGCGTTGGACTCTGTTTCAGCGGCTGTTGACCGATTCCATGCGTCGGCGGGAAGCACATGGGACAAGGCCATGGGTCGCGGTGCCAGGAATTAACTTGTAAATACTTTCTAACTAACCATCCTCACAACTCATTCTAACACATGAACGTTACTCGACGTCGATTCGCTAGTAATTAACCGAACACTGTCATTCATTCTAATGTTTGATTGGCCCAACCTTCTGCTCTGAAAGGGCCACAGACCGAGCCATATATATATATATATATATATGTATGTATTTCATACTATTGTTATCCCCCATTCTTCCACTACACAAACCACCCGAGACCGCCCTTCTCGCAGACGATACTATATATAAGTGAGTAATCTCCGAGACACTTATCTCAGGGTTCGTTGTCGATCATCACGCGTGTTTACTTGCATTATCATGTTGGGAGGTTAGGTACAAGGGACGTATAAGTATTGTCCCCAGCCTTGTTTTGCCCCCATACCCCTCTGCGCATCTCATGGCTACCGGTGGAGGGAAGCCAAATGTGACAAACGAGAGTTCGTCTATAACTATAAACAAGAGAAGTATATCCGACTCGAACATGCTGACCTTGTCCTCGCCCACTGTGCCTAAAGCAAGCGATACTAATAGTGCCACTACTACCCCACCGGGCTCGCCGACCGAGACCAGCAATACGTTAATGCCATTTTCTGCCACTGAGCTACCACCGTCGCCGTCTTTAGAACCAAACGAGCCAGCTGATGATGTCGCCAGCCGTGTCCTCAAGGTCAAGTCGTGGCTGCCTGAGGACCGGCGGGTTGGGCTTATCTCTGCGACCACGCTAACAGAGGTTATTGACGAGCACTATTCATCTCCGCTGCCCGAAGTTGATGATGTGTTCCCTTGGTTGCATGGGCTGCATCCTAGAAATATCGCACAGAGGGCTTTTCTGGACCCCTTGAAACGGTTCCGCGACCGGCCGTTTAGTGCACAAACCTTTGAGACAGACATCAGGGCCCCGAAAGGTGTTAGAGGACTAATGGTTGTCAGAGTCGGTGACGTTGATAATAGACATGGCTCTCTGGTGGGGTCGGTTTCTCCAGATGAAATATTGGCACCATCGGAAGATGACAGCAATTTTGCCCCCGACTTTCTCCTCCTCGACCCCGAAGAGGGCATCTGTCTACGCAACTTCCAGGTCCAGGTTGCCAAGTGGGCGTGCATCTCAGATATGGTGTTGTATATACCGGACTTTGCAAACGATAGAGACATGGCAGCAAAGCTGGCCACAAAGTTTGCCGACGCCCAAGAGCGCTTTCGTCGCCAGCATCCCTACATCCCAAAGTACAAGACGTATTTGGTAGACGATACAATGGACAACATCCTGAATGTGGCGCCCCACATTGTTGCTGTTCCTCCAAGTTCGTGTGAGTACGACGAGGACGAGCTACGGCTCAAAAACTGGGATTCAAACTTTCTGTTCCATGAGCGAGTGGAAATGTCCATGATGTCGTCGGCATCGCAAATAGGTGACGGACACGGCTCCTCAGTGTGGCTGGGGAACACCGTGGACTTTGAGACGTTTGTAGAATACTATCATAGAAGTGGTTATGAGGACGACACTATAAAGACGCGGAACTGGGCAACGTTTGTGGAATGTTTCGATGGTGCTCAATTACCATCAGTTGAAATACTACAGCAGTACATTCAAGAGGCTCAAGCTCTTCTAAAAATGGAAAATGGACACCAGACTAGAACTAAGCCTAAGGAGCTGACGCCATTATCTATCCAGTTCCCCTGTTCGGGGGCGCTATCTCTTGCTGGTTCCACCGACGACGACTTTCTCTCCATCGTCAGCCTATGCCATTTACTGTACCTGCGGTCCAGAGTCAAGTATAAGGGGCGATATGCTGGCGTGTTGATATATTGTAATGATGGATATACAGAGACTTCTCTTTTGGCATTAGCATATTTGGTTTATTCAACTGGAATTCAGACCTCTCAAGCCTGGCTAGATCTTCATGTGACATATGGCCGCCCGTTTTTTTGTTTTCCGTGCGATGTGATTCTCTTGATGGCTCTGGGGCCGGTTCTGCGCAAGTATTCACCGGCACTGACAAAAGGCAGGGAATTGTTCCACGAGGACTACAGCACTGCTAAGGAGGGGGTCAGTCGTGTATTTTCTGATAATGGCGGAGACGATCCTTTTAAATCTCCTGAATCCTGGTTCTCCAAGCTGGACGGCAGCCTGCCCTCACGAATCCTGCCACACATGTATCTGGGATCGTTAATTCATGCAGAAAACCCGGAATTGTTGGCAAAGCTGGGGATCAAACGCATCCTCAGTGTTGGCGAAACCCTCTCATGGGTAAATTATGATGCATCATCCACCCACATCTATGACGAGCCTTATGATGGAATCAACAAACTCATGTATATGGACAACATTCAAGATGACGGAGTAGATGCATTGATGGACTCGCTTACACGGTGCTTGGAATTTTTAGACGAAGGATACCAGCTTGACCAACCCACCCTCGTCCACTGCCGAGTGGGTGTCTCACGGTCTGCGACAGTGTGCATAGCTGAAGTTATGAAACGTTTGGGGGTTGGTCTGCCCAGGGCCTATTTATTTGTTCGCGTGCGACGACTCAACGTAATCATCCAGCCAAACCTCCGTTTCATGTTTGAACTAGTCAAATGGGAAGAGCTTCACCGTAAAAGCGGCGAAGGCTGGCTTCGCGAAGTCGACTGGCACATCCTTTGTCGTGAGATTGCGACGATGAACAAGGCATATATTTCATGACACTTTTTTTTATGACCCATATGAACATATTTAATTTATACATTCTTTTTCTTTTATCAGTCCCGCTATGGCATGAACAATATAAAAGGCAACAAAGCAATTTTTCACTTCATATCCAAGTTTTCTCAGGCGCAGAGAGACAATTATCTGTCCTACGTCTAACTGGAGAAAACAGACAACTTGGAATTTTGCAAGCCGTTGTACACGAGCTCCACAATTAGGCGTAATCAGAGCATAACACATTATTTTAGTTGGCCCGAGTCAGTTTCATTCTACGCCCAAACCCGCTCCTTTTCAGCCAGCTGAAGCCATTCTTAGGAGCACTTGTAAGCAAATAACAGAGTTTTTTGCCCAGTGCGCCATTATATATACTCGGAGAATGTAATCCGTTTCTCGTATTCAAACATTAATAACGTAAAGTCTATTTTCTCTCCCACAGTGCAAACGTGTAGCTGAGGCCATTTTCCACTACTGGCTGGACGGGCACCTCAACATTATCACCAAGGAACGATTTGAGCTGAGCGTCGTCTTTGCGAACCCACTGTGATTCTTGAGGCGGGTTTTGGTCCATAGGATACCAGAAGAAGCCCTTGCCAATGAAGAAGGTGTCGCACTCAATTGAGTCTTCAGGATCAGTGATCTCGGTCAAAAGTATGTGTTTTGTGGTCGGGTGAGTGAGCGCAGTGGCGTACAGCTGGCCGCCTCCAATAACAAAGATGGGCTTTTCCGGATAAGACTTTTCCGACACATTTAACGCGTCTTCGTAAGACCCTACTGCATGTACAAACTCGCCCTTTTCGGTGAAGGAGTTATATGACGACGTGACAACGATGTTGACGCGAGATTTCAACGGTCTGAATCGTTCAGGAATTGATTCCCACGTCCGACGACCCATGATGACCACACCATCTGCAGTCGCCTGGCGGAAGAAAGCCATGTCCTTTTTTAGTCGCCATGGCAAGTTTCCCTTGGATCCAATCCCCAGCGTAGGCGTCTTGGCCGCTAGAATAAGGGTAGTTCCAGTTCGCTTCAGCATAATTCTTGATCGTTGGGACCGTTCGACCGACACAACCTACCCCTGTGTTTCGAGCTTTACTCTCGATTTTTTATAAGAAGTCTGTCAAGTGTTTTATAACAGGGAGCTTGTAGTTTTTTATTCTTGCTATCGTTCGGCTTATAGCGCCAATTGGTAGTGGGCGGGATTTTCCGAGCAAAAACAGCTGAATTGTAGTCCATGCATAGACAATTGTCAATTGGGACTGGTAATCTAGTAATATGATACCAAACGCTGGAATATAAAATGCAAAAGTCATAATAGAGATCTTGTTTGGCCGTTTTTGTCCTCTTACCTTTCTGCTTATAGAGCAACGACCATTGGTAGTGGAAACAGCTGAAATGATGCCCAGCCCATGAGTAAACAATCGTCAATTGGGACTGGTAATCTAGTAATATGATACCAACGCTGGAATATAAAATGCATAATAGAGATCTTTCTTGTTTGGCCGTTTTTTGTCCTTTAAAAAAAAACCTTTCTACTTACAGCGCAATGACCATTGGTAGTGGAAACAGCTGAATTTCTTTCCCACCCATCCTTCACTAGCCCATTACTCTCAAAATGACCCAACTGCTCGATTCTTCAGATCTGACAAGAAAAAGAGTGCTGTACGCTCGTCGGTGTAAAATCCAGGGGAAGAAACGATGACGTCGCCGGAGCCGGAGGTGGGGTTGGGTACACAATAATATCATCATCACACGTTTTGAGAGTCATATATCAGCACTGGGCATAGATCAGTTGTTGTAAACTGCAATGGCGGAACCAATAGATGTGATAATGGAGGATAGCGACGATGGAAGACATTTTGTAGATGCATCATCGACGTTACCTTCGTCTACAGCAACAGCAGCCGGCGACGACGGACGAGGTTGCGGTGTAGGCGAGGTGGACGAGTGGATTGAGCGATTGATGAAGTGTGAGCCATTAAGCGAAAAGGAGGTAGACAAGCTATGCGAGCTTGCTCGAGAAGTGGTTCAACGTGAAAGCAATGTCCAACCGGTATACTGTCCGGTTACTGTGTGTGGAGACATCCACGGTCAATTCCATGACCTCCAAGAGCTGTTCCGGATTGGCGGCAACTCGCCGGACACAAACTACCTGTTTATGGGCGACTACGTCGACCGGGGATACTATTCGGTTGAGACGGTGTCTCTTTTGTTGGCATTGAAGATTCGGTACCCCAACCGAATCACCATCTTGCGAGGCAACCATGAATCGCGGCAAATCACCCAAGTTTACGGCTTCTACGACGAGTGTTTGAGGAAGTACGGGTCTCCGGAGGTGTGGAAAACTTTCACTGACATGTTTGACTACCTGCCATTGACTGCACTGATCGAGAACCAGGTTTTCTGCCTGCATGGCGGGCTGTCTCCGGCAATTGACACCTTGGATGACATCCGCAATTTGGACCGCTTTCAAGAGGTGCCTCATGAGGGTGCCATGTGCGACCTCTTGTGGTCGGATCCTGACGAACGGGCTGGATGGGGGATCTCGCCTCGAGGCGCAGGATACACGTTTGGCGAAGACATCTCCGAAACGTTCAATCATACAAACAACCTCACATTAATCGCACGCGCCCACCAAATGGTTATGGAAGGTTATCATTGGGCCCAGGAAGACCAAGTGGTGACCATCTTTTCTGCGCCAAACTATTGCTACAGATGCGGCAATCAAGCTGCAATCATGGAGGTGGATGAAAAAATGAATCACACCTTCTTGCAGTACGATCCAAGTCCTCGAACAGGTGAGCCCTCTGTTAGCAGAAGAACTCCCGATTATTTCTTGTAACCGCCTCCACCACGTATTTATTCTTTTCTCTTCATAATAAAATACAAGTTGTAATTCACAATTTTTTTTGCTTGTTTGTTTCAATGATACACAATCTATTCAAGGACAATGTACTTTTGCAGATGTGGTGGAAGCACGTCCAAGTTTTTGGACTGGAGCCACTTTCTGCTAAACAGTCGGTCGGCATATCGATCAGCGTTGTCGCACAGCAGAGTCACCACAGTCTTTCCTGGACCAAGCTTTTTGGCAACCTCGTAGGCGGCAACCACGTTGAGACAAGACGACGCACCCAAGTACAAACCTTCCTCGTCTAAGAGACGATACACCATTTTGATAGTGTCCTCGTCCGGGATGTGGACAGAATCATCCATAAGATTGATATCAGGTTTCATGTTATCGGTAACTCGACCCTGGCCAATACCTTCTGTGATGCTGGATCCACTTCTCTCGGTCAACTTACCTCCCGACTGGATGAATGAATGAAGCACACTTCCAGGAGGATCAGCCAAAACGGCCTTGACCTTTCCATTAGAGATCTCTTTCAAGTACCTGGTCGTCCCAGCCAACGAGCCGCCTGTCCCAGTCGCACAGGTAAATGCATCAATCTTTCCATCCGTCTGTGCCCAGATTTCGGGGCCCGTAGTCTCAATGTGTGCCTGTCTGTTGGCCACGTTATCAAACTGATTTGTCCACACAGCATTGTCCAGCTCCTCCGCATGTCTACGAGCCTGATGGTTGTAGTTCTCGGGATTGTCAAAAGGAACTGCTGGAACAGGATGAACCTCAGCGCCCAAAAGACGCAAATGGTTGATTTTGCCCTGAGACTGAGTGTTTGGCATGTAGATGACACATTTGTAGCCTTTAGCTCGGCAAACATGTGCCAACCCAATACCAGTGTTACCAGCAGTGCCCTCTACCACAGTTCCTCCAGCCTTGATCTGGCCCTTGCGTTCTGCGTCCTCCACAACATAAAGAGCTGCTCGGTCCTTAACCGACCCACCCGGATTCATGAACTCTCCTTTTCCGTAGATGTTGCATCCTGTCTCTTCACTCAACTTGTTCAGCTTGATCAATGGTGTATTACCAATTGCGCTGACAAATCCCTGGTCGGCAACCAGCGGCACAAATGGTGCCTTGAACTCAGTTATACGGGCTCCTGCTCCTCGAACGCACGAAGTACTAAACGCTCTTGCCGCTGCCGTCTTCAACATCGCTTTTTCTACACCCAATGCTTTTCAAATCGGATTCTCGTGTCTATTACTGCAGAGCCGATTGCGTGATAACTGCAAGCTTCGGAGTCATTTTCCGGGGTTTGTATCGCGCCCGGCGCGCAGGCCCCCAGACCCTAGGACCTGCTTCGTCTGGAAGAAGCAGTGAACATTTAGCAGCCTCGTCGGAGCGAACCTCACGGCTTTCATAGCCTCCAGGGTGTCTACAGTGGAATTAACCGTAAAAATTTGCCCGTATCACACGAAGAAGGGTTTTCATGGCTGTCAAGGTCAAAATCGGAATCCCGGCGTAGTCTGGCTACCTGGTTCTGACCAAAGATAATACACGGGGAGAAATGACCGCTGTATATACTCAAGAGCTGACAGGCTCAGAGACTGTGCATTGTCATTTAACAGTTTCCCCTGAAAACCCTAAGGCAGCAATAACTCTGTTTGTGACGACTGTGCAGTCGACGCCGCCGCCTATGGGTTCAATGGTCTATGCGGTCCCCCGAGTAGGTGTCGATAGAGATGATTAAAACGACCTTCGACTAACAATTTGCTTAGAATAAAGACACAGTCTCGACTCGAATTTTCTTACAAGAGTCGACGATTGACACGGCAGAGCGATTGGCAAATATCATGGCGAAAAAGTTCCAAAGACCGGTCTATGTGGGCTCGTCCATCTCGGGATTGGATACTGCATCTTCTACATTCCAGATCATATCTTTTGTCAAAAGCAAACTGTCCGAATGAGGTATATGGGTCCACATCTGTACATTATAGATCGAGAAGAAACGCGGTCACCAAAAGATTGTATATTTACATTAGCTCTAAATCTATAATCCCCTGAACGTAGGAAAACATAAAAAGTTATAACGCCGAAAACATGAAAACAAATAAAAAAAAAAAAGATGGGTATCTTTAGTTACCCTTGTGGTAGTTAGGAGCTTTAACAGCACCTGGGACGTTTCCGTTGATAAGTTTAACGCAGCTTGTCGAGCTGTCGAAGGAGGATTGAGCGAGAGAGACCTCCTCGTTGTCCAAATCAAAAACAGCGTAGGTACCTCGAAGGAAGGAATCGCCTAGGATAGTGTACTGAGAGGATTGGCTGTAAGGGATGATCGTAAGCATATACTTTCCTGGAGCACTAGAACCACCGTAAGTTGATCCATCAATCAACACTTCAGAACTTGGGACGGAGATTTTTGCGCCCGAAAATTCATATGTGACGGTATCATCGTCATTACGCTCGTCTGTAAAGTATGCCTTGTGTTGGTTAGAGTACTTGGCGTTGAATTTTTTGGCAATTTGTTCAACAATGCCGTCCTCAAGATAAGTTAGAGAGGTACCAGAGTCCAAAAGGGTGTCAAAGGAGCCTTTGTAAACCTCTTCTCCTCCAACGTCAATAGAATTGACCTCCACTGAGATGGTATTCTTACCCTTCATTGGAATGGTCCACAGAGTTCCCTTCCACTTGGAAGGCTGAACGGCACCAAATAGAATTGAACCAGATGAAGCTTTAACATCGTCCAAAAACAAGGAATAAGCATTTTGCAGGATGTCTCCTTGGTCGGCAAGAGACTGTGGCACATTCGGGTATTTGGTTGAAGCAGACTCCAGTCCCTTTCGGCCAACACCCAAAATACCTTTACCTGCATTTTGCGCCTTGGCCAATCCCATCTGCTGTCCCTTGATCGTGGTACCAGCAATACCAACGTTCTCAGTGATCCAGTCACCCTTGGTGCTACCTTGAAGGTACCCAATCTTGAAGTCATCGTTCATGAACTTGTAGCTGGAGGACTTGCTTGAGTCGAATGACGGGCTCTCCCCAGTGGATGAATCCAGCACCCACAAGTCACTGGAACCAGTGTCAACATTAACATGGAACGTCTGGCCTGGAGTACCGACGGTGATTTCTGCGGAGTAAAAGGAAATATGGTTCTTCAACTTGGCAGGTGCAACTGCATTCTGTTCGGCCTTCAAGCCCTCACTGGAATTGTAATTTGCAGCCATATTTGTGACGATTTTGCTCTCCATGGAGTCGCCATATTGATGCTTGATTGGTATTCGCAAGAATCCCTTTGATCTCTTTACTCTAGCCCGCGGTTGTGTTGCTGGGGCCGCCCATGACAGGACGACCATCAATGAAAGAATAAGAGCGAACGTTATCGGCAGTCTCATTGTGAATGAATGAATGAATGTCTATAATAAAGGAATGCCGAAATAAAAATGAATGAATGACTGAGAACGAGCAATTTGTCGTAAAAAAAAAAAAAAAAAAAAGAATGCTAAATTAACTACTCCTCACAAAAACAAGGCGGAGGATTTTCCGTGCCTTTTATATTAACTGCTCTATTGATATTTTTGGATCGTCTATTGTCCGATCTGTAATATGCTCGCCTCTCCACTGTCGATCACTGATACCTCATTTCTTGGAAGAGGCTGGATCATCGTGTCCCATTATTGTCTCGACCGTTGCCGGCTCACCCTAGCCAGATCCATTTCTGTCGGCTCTTTAACATTGCCTACTTTATTTTCTTTGGTATACAGGCCGTCAACATATTGTCGACTACGTTCGTCTGTTCAAAAACGGTTGCCGGTATCATACACACAGTTGGCCAATCCGCCTCGGTGGCAGGGCCGTTAAACTCAATCTGAGACAATGAAGCTGGTCTGTGCATTTTTATTTTGAGCAATATCTCCCTCGATTTGGTATAAACAGTGGCCAAGGTCAGTGTTAGTATCTTCGAAGCCAACCACTGCAGATCATTACCGCTTTGGTGCATAGATCCAGCCGGCTTTTTCTGTTAGGAAAAGCCAACCATGATCTAGAAGGATATGCTCTGACGCAATGATAATGCGCTTTCGCCTTCTATTCAGAATGAAGGCGTTTGCACGTGGGTATTTTTCTTTTTTTTTTTTTTTTTAGAAAAGAAAAAAAAACAG
>JAJMBO010000228.1:0-14450 GCA_030585065.1 Blastobotrys persicus
GTGCCGTCTCCTCGAGCTTGAGGATGACAGCACGACGGGGCTTCTCGGCTGCTGCTATTGTACAACGATCGGCATTGGACCCTCTTGACACATATTGCCGACGACACAATGGCGCTGTCGGTAAGGATGTGGAAAAGCTTCTCCAGTCTGTGGGTCACGATAACATTGACAAGTTTGTCAAGGAGGTTGTTCCTGCCGATGTACTGGTTAACCGCGCTCTGAAGGTGTCTCCTGCCGAGGGAATGAGCGAAAGCGAGTTGAATGCAAGATTGAGAGAAATTGCTAGCCAGAACCAGGTCTATCGATCTTTCATAGGTAAGGGTTATTACGGAACCATTGTTCCTCCAGTCGTCCAGCGCAACGTGCTGGAAAATCCAGGATGGTACACTTCTTACACTCCATACCAGCCAGAAATTTCCCAAGGTCGTTTGGAGTCTTTGGTCAATTTCCAAACGTTGGTTGCTGATTTGACTGGAATGGCAATTGCCAATGCCTCATTGCTGGATGAGGCCACTGCTGCTGCTGAAGCCATGATCATGTCTTTCCATGCGCTCAGAGGCAAGCGTTCTGTGTACTACGTCGATGAGTCTGTTCATCCACAAACTTTGGCTGTTTTGCAGTCCAGAGCAAAGGACTTTGGCATTAACGTTGTTGTTGGTCTGCCACAGGGCGATGCCAAGGAAGCGTTCGGTGTGCTAGTTCAATACCCAGCCACCAACGGGTCATTGCAGGATTGGAAGCAATTGGCTGACTCTGTTCACAAGAACGGTGGTATCGTTTCCGTTGCTACTGATTTGTTGGCCTTGACTGTGTTGAAGCCACCAAGCACCTTCAACGCAGACATTGTGTTTGGTACTTCTCAGAGATTTGGTGTTCCCTTCGGCTATGGTGGTCCACATGCTGCATTCTTTGCAGTTTCCGATTCTGAGAAGAGAAAGATGCCTGGTAGAATCATTGGCAAGTCCAAGGATAGGTTGGGCAATCCAGCTTATCGATTGGCTTTGCAGACTCGTGAGCAACATATTCGTCGTGAAAAGGCTACTTCCAACATCTGCACTGCCCAGGCTCTTTTGGCTAACATGAGCGCCATGTACGCAATTTACCATGGTCCTGAAGGTCTAAAGGACATTGCCAAGAAGGTCTTCACTGCTACCAGCATTCTTGCCGAGAAGATCCAAGAGGATGGCTCTAACTACACTTTGGTTAACAAGACTTGGTTCGACACTTTGACTGTCAAGCTTAACAACTCTACAGCTGACCAGTTCCTTCAGCGTGCTCGTGAGCAGTTCAAGATCAACTTGTTTAAGGTTGACGAGCAAACCATCTCGCTTTCTCTCGACGAAACAATCACGAAGAAGGACATCACTGATCTGCTCTCCCTTTTCGGTGTCTCGATGCCAGGGTCTGTTGATGGCACCTCATTCACTCCAATCCCTGCTGAGTTTGCTAGAGAAGGCAAGATCCTCAACTATCCAGTCTTCAACAAGTACCACTCTGAGACGGAGCTGTTGAGATACATGAACCGACTGCAATCTAAGGACTTGTCTCTTGCTGATGCCATGATCCCATTGGGCTCTTGTACCATGAAGCTCAATGCCACCACTCAGATGGTTCCAATCACTTGGCCAGAATTTAACCAAATCCATCCTTTCGCTCCTCGTGATCAGGCTAAGGGTTACGATACTTTGATTTCTGAGCTTGAGAAGGATTTGGCTGATATCACCGGATTTGACGCAGTTACTGTGCAGCCAAATTCTGGTGCTCAGGGTGAATACACTGGTTTGCGAGCAATCAAGGCCTACTTTGAGTCTAAAGGAGAAACCCAGCGAAACATCTGTTTGATCCCAGTCTCTGCACACGGCACCAATCCTGCTTCCGCTGCCATGTGCGGAATGAAGGTTGTCTCTATCAAGTGTACTGAGAACGGTAACCTTGACTTGGCTGATATGGAGGCTAAAGCTGAAAAGTACAAGGATAAGCTTGCTGCTGCCATGATCACTTATCCATCTACTTTCGGTGTGTATGATGACGGTATCAAGAAGGCTCTCGACATTGTTCACTCTCACGGTGGTCAGGTCTACATGGACGGTGCCAACATGAACGCCCAGATTGGTTTGACCTCTCCAGGTGAAATCGGTGCTGATGTGTGCCATTTGAACCTTCACAAGACCTTCTGCATTCCTCACGGTGGCGGTGGTCCAGGCGTTGGTCCAATTGGTGTCAAGGCCCATTTGGAGCCATTCCTTCCAGGTCACACCGTTGTTGACATGCGATCTGATAAGCCAAACTCCATCTTGCCTATCTCCGCTGCTCCATGGGGCTCTGCTTCCATCTTGCCAATCTCTTGGGCGTATATTAAGGGCATGGGTGCTCAGGGTCTTCGAAAGGCTACCGAGCTTGCTCTTTTGAACGCCAACTACATGAAGGACCGACTTTCGTCGCATTACAAGATTCTCTACACTAACGATGCTAACAAGTGTGCTCACGAGTTCATCTTGGATACTAGAGAGTTCAAGGAGACCGCCGGTGTTGAGGCAATTGATATTGCTAAGCGTCTTCAGGATTATTCCTTCCATGCACCGACCATGTCTTTCCCTGTCGCCAATACCCTCATGGTTGAGCCAACTGAATCTGAATCTAAGGCTGAGCTTGATAGATTCTGCGACGCCATGATCTCCATCAGAGAGGAGATCCGACAGATTGAAAATGGTCAAATGCCAAAAGAAAATAACGTGCTCAAGAACGCTCCTCACTCTCAGCAGGATCTTCTCCAGACCGAATGGGACAGACCTTACACGAGAGAACAGGCTGCTTATCCGGTTGAGTTGCTTCGTGAGCGCAAGTTCTGGCCATCTACTACCAGATTGGACGACACCTATGGTGACATGAACCTATTCTGCTCTTGCGACCCTGTTGAAGTTGAGGAGTAAGTTCGATTCCTTAATAAACGACAAAAAAAAGACATAATCACGCCCCTTATGACGATTATACACATGCATAGAAGTTTCAACAACCCAAAAAGTTGTATAAATGTTTTCAACAGCGTCGAAATTAATATATTCTGTTTTGCAAATGCTCTTACTCAATTCTTGTAATCTACAATTGTCATTGAACTGTGAAAAGTATCGTTTGAAAATACGTTAGACCGAGGCAATCATTAAAAAAAAAAAATGGCTGGTCATTCCAACCTCGCAGTGCCAGCCATTTTCTACAAGTTTCTACCTATTGTAGCACTGAGTGCTTAAGCGGAAGACCACCAAAATCCAACAGGCCCATTGTGCTCTGAAAACAGCTCACAACAGGTTGGAGGATTCGAGTGATGAACCATCCAAACGATATAAAATGGGGTTTCGCGCGGTTATAATCATGGTATAAACAGATAACAATCGAGTGGTATATTAAATCAATGTCCTCACAAGGTATCAGCAACGTTTAGACGTAGTACTGCTGCAAGCAATATGCTGGGAAACCGTATGGTACATCCGACTCAATAACCGAGGAATTGTGTGCCGCTGAAGAAAAGAACTGGGATGGATAAAGACCCCTTTTTATAGCTCATATCGAGGATAACAAAGGACTTCATCGGAATGCGCGTCCGCGTCCAGCCACAAGCATTTCTCCAGGCGACATGATTTTAAATTAATTACTGCGTGCCACCTCCTTTCTTTAGTTGTATGAGCAATTGACAGAAATCCCCGATATAAACGATTCGAAGATTTTTGGAAAAGTAGACCTGCTGCTCGATTTGAGTAAAAAATTGCGTCAGCCCGGAATCGAACCGGGGGCTCATCGATGGCAACGATGAATTTTACCACTAAACCACTAACGCGAGGGAAGCGCGGAAAGAATGCGTCAGCCCGGAATCGAACCGGGGGCTCATCGATGGCAACGATGAATTTTACCACTAAAC
Organism: Blastobotrys persicus; assembly: GCA_030585065.1. Classification (NCBI taxonomy): domain Eukaryota; kingdom Fungi; phylum Ascomycota; class Dipodascomycetes; order Dipodascales; family Trichomonascaceae; genus Blastobotrys; species Blastobotrys persicus. Next base: position 3,911 of record JAJMBO010000228.1, read on the forward strand.
CACTAACGCCTTGCCGCTCAGCGAAAATCAGCTTCCTGAGTCGATTTTATATTAATTAAAACAGCCTAAAACCGCGCATTTTTGGCCCAAAAATAACCTCATAGAATTCAGTGGAGCTTGTAGAACCATATATGTTAGTCTGAAGGCGCTTGGAAGCCTGTGTGTTGAGATATTTAATTTTTCTGTTCACCAGCTTCCGTGAAATATCGGTGAAATATCGGTGATTTGCGCAACACAAGAGTCTAACAACCACCCAATAGGTCAGAAATTCCTGGAAGAGAGTCATCCTGCTTAAATCAGATACCTTGTTACTATTATTAAAATATATACGTACAAAAGAGTAGATTAATTACTCTGTCTACCTATCGCTCATTGGCTCCTGAACTATTTCTCAAGGGTTAGGGTTTGTGATCACCAGGTCTTGTTCCGAGTACGGAGAAGCGATAAGTGAATACATATGACAGTAGCAAGGGTATAACTAGTGATGGACTTTGTGAACCGGTTTATTGGTGGAGGCCCTCCAGCAGATCATCAGACGGCAGTGAAAGCTTTAACATATCTCCACCCGGGAGCACAGCCTTCGTTCACATATCATGAGATTGCAAGTCCAATAAAGCCTAACCAGTTGTTGGTTAAGGTCACACATGCATCTGTGAACCCTGTGGACATTAAGACTATGAATACTAGCCTAACATGGTCTGCTCCAGGAGAAAAAGGTATTGGGCGTGATTTTGCCGGTGTTATTGATGAAGTTGGTGATGGTCTAAAAGACGCGTGGAGAGTTGGAGATAGGGTGTGCGGCATGAAGAATATGCTAGTTGGAAAGGGTACATTTGCCACCCACATTGTAGTTACACCGGGTACAGACGCAGTAGCCGTTACGCCAGATTCTTTGACCAACGAAGAAGCTGCAGCATTTCCATTGGTCTTTGGCACCGCTTTCCAAGCGCTATCCCGAGCAAGGTTGGACGCTGATTCTTGGGTGTGTGTCTTAGGAGGAACAACGGCAACAGGAATGTATGTTATCCAATTGGCCAAAAAGCATTACAAGGTCGGCCGGGTAGTTGCCACTTCAACGTCGGTTGACCTAGCAAGAGCTTTGGGAGCGGACGAGGTGATTAATTATAAGGAACAGGATGTTCTGGAAGGCTTGCGGACTAGTGGACAGGATAATCCGAAGAAATTCCGGCTGATTGTGGACTGTGTAGGGGGAACAGACGTGTTAGACCATCATTCTGAATTTCTGGAACCAAAGAGCACTGGATCTGCTTACGTAACTCTTGTCGGCGACAGCAAGAGCGACTTTCATGGGCTAGGAGGCCCACTAGCTTATTCCTACAGTCCTGCAATGGTAGGACGCAAGCTTTTTGGAGGCTTTTCCGGTATCAACTATCATGTCGAATCCATAACCCCTGGGAAGTGGATCAACAATGCAGTACAGCTCTTTAGAGCTGGGTTAATTCGAGTCGTAATAGACTCCACAGTTGATTGGCGCTCCTTTGATGATGCTCTTAAGAAAGTCCGGGAGGGCAGAGCACGTGGAAAGGTCGTGCTTGTGATTGAAAACTTTTAGTCAACATTGACTTTTTATTCTGCTTAGTCCATAACCTTTATATGACGGATACCCCGCTGGTGAGTGATTGGGGCATCTGTGGAATGAATATTTTGCTTCTACTGAAGTGAGCATATCGTGTACGTAATAGATTTGAACATTCGTGAATCTACTTTGTTGAGTGGAGAAGGGGGTTGTAGTTTGTATTGTGTCGTGTAACGATCTCACAAAAAGTCATACACAAGCGCTGAGTAGCCACACCCCGTTATCTCCATTCACTCCTAAGAAAAATAAAGGTTTGGTCTGTCTACTAATAATAATAAAATATAATTGAGAGTGAAATGCTGCGGATCCGGGCCGACATCGGCTTTACACGGACCAGAGTGCCCCACATAAACGCGACCTCGGGAGCGAATTGCGTATTGGATATGTTTGTACTTCAGCGCACTCTCGAGCAATACACAAGGACAAGACTAGCACGCAACATCATGTCATACGGACCTAAAGCAGCTGAAAGAATTGCAGGCAAGACTATCTTTTTGACTGGAGCTTCTTCAGGAATTGGTCAGGCCACTGCGCTGGAGCTTGCAGACGCAGCTGGCGGAGACCTTCGCCTTATTTTGGCAGCTCGTCGTGCCGAAAGACTCGAGGATCTGAAGAAGGAGATTGAGAAGAAGCACGAGAAAGCCAAAGTTTTGCCATTCCCATTGGATGTGAGCAAGCACAGGGAGGTCGCACAGACCTTGGAAAAGAACTTGCCAAAGGAATGGTCCGAGGTGGACGTTCTCATCAACAACGCCGGTCTTGTCTACGGCAGCGAGCGTGTAGGAGAGTATGCGCAGGACGATATTGACGGAATTTTCCATACCAATGTTTTGGGTCTTATTTCATTGACTCAATACTTTATGCCAAAATTCCGAGCCCAGGGCCATGGTGATATTGTCAATATTGGATCAATTGCCGGTCTCGATCCGTATCCAAATGGTTCTATTTACTGTGCATCCAAGGCAGCTGTTCGCTCTTTTACACATTCTCTTCGAAAGGAAACTCTTGACACCCGCATTCGTGTGATGGAAGTTCAGCCGGGTGCCGTCGAGACCGAGTTTTCAATTGTGCGAAATCGGGGTGACGTTGAGAAGGCAAAGGCTGTATACAAAGGAACTGAGCCATTGGTTGCCCAGGACATTGCTGAAGTCATCACCTTCAACCTCACCCGTCGCCAGAACACTGTTATTGCTGATACTCTGGTCTTCCCATCCCATCAAGCATCCGCTGCCCATATATATAGAAAGCCTGAGTAATCGTCTGCGGTAATTGATTATTGACGTGAAAAGGTAGAGTCAAGAGCTACGGTTCATTGATATTACGAGTAGTTTAAATTAGTTCTATCTATAAACCTGGCTCGCAACAGTCAATCATATTTGTTAGTGGTGTCTATATTACTATCATCTCTTGAACCATCCGGGAAAACCAACAGTTCGTCGGATGTAGCAGTGGATTCAAGTCTTTAGGAAATCTTGAACTATTCTATCAAACGACTTTGGGTTGTCGAGGTAAACATGATGGCCGGCATTAGGAACTATGTGGAAATCTGCACGTACTCCATCCCGTTTCAGTCGGCTCACAGTCTCCTTTCCGGCGTGAACATTCATCCAATCATTCTCACCATATATCCAGGTTGACGGGCACTGAAGCGCACCGGGGATTCGCTCGATCATGGGCATGCGAGCAACTGCTCCTGGAGCCAAAATCCGGGTCAATGCGTATTCGCCTGATGGCTTTGCTGTAAAAATGCGGTAGGCATATGTATGCATGGCGTCCCTGGCACTGGGAGCCAAATCACCAAATCGGCGATGTGTCCAACGAGAAACCAACTTCGGGGCGAAGAAGCCACTATTTCGAAGAATGGAGAACGGTGAGATATGGTTGTTCCAGAGGTACTGCACGTAGTTGGGTAGTTGTCGGTTTGTAGTCGATAATTCGTTAACAAGGTTATCATGATGTTCTCGTTGTTCAGTTTGTGTCTCTGTTAGTTCGTTTTCCACATGGGGCCCTTTGACGGTCGTCGCTGGGTCGTCCTTTCGCTTGTATAACGCCTTTTCTTCTAGTTGCGGTTTATAGCCCCGTTCAACCCCTGCAGGAGATACCATTATCAACTTGCGCACTCGATGCGGATGCTGAAGGGCATATGCAGCTGCAAGGTATCCGCCCATTGAATGGCCCATGAGGACAAAGGAATCCAGACCCTTACAAGTCCTCCATTTTTCAAGAGAGTCGATGAACCATTGCTCGGTTTCCAATACTGCCGGGAAGCGTCCCTGGTCATCTCGTCTGCTCACATCCTTCGTAGGAATATTAAACTTCGGTCGAGACGATCTGCCAAAACCGAGAAGATCAAGTGCGAAGACTCGTGAGCCCGGGATCGACGACCATGCATCAAAGTTTTGAAAAAACAATCCTAGTCCAGCACCATACCCATGAAGAACAACCATATCTGTGTCATTAGATTGCTGTGTTTCAATATTTACTATTTGGAACTCATTGAGATACAACCCATCACCAATACTAACCTGATGACTGATCGCTTCTCGGCGACCGTCCGACTCCGGGAAGAACGGGGTAAAGCTCAAAATTGCATGCTCGGCCTGTTCAGCATTTGGCGAATTCCACCACTGTGCTAAAGATTCTCGATATGAGAGTGACGTGCGTTCCTCGGCGATTCGTTCCTGTTTTGTTTCCACCTTTTGTGCTGTTGCTTGCGTCATGGCTCCTCTAATCGATCTAAATTTTGAGTATAGAAACGGAAAAGGGGGAGCGAAACAAGATACTCTATGATAAAGCACCAAACACCGGTGGCAAATGGTGATTTTATAGTGCTAGAATCAAAGATCTCATCTTATCTCCGGTCGGAGCTCCGAAACCGGCAACATCCGTCGTTATCTCCGCTACTTCGAACTCCACCGAGATTGAATATTCTGAAGTTAGCGGATGTTTTTCTGGTGTAGCTTTTTGTTAAAGTCAGCGGGGGTATGGCGCGTCCACTGATATGACTAGCACGGGCAACGCTGAATGAGCTTCTGAATTAGCTCACCCACTGCGGTTCAAAATAGGTTCAGAGCTTGGAATCAAAAGTCCACAAATAAACATCAAAGAAAGGCTGTATTTTGTTAAATAAGTTGCTTCCATCTGTACAGAAAAAGAAGAAGAAATGGCTGCGTGTACCCATTTCCATCAATCGGGTGCATCTGGGGGCCAATACCAGCTCTCTTCTGATCTCCTCGGGAATAAACAAAGATACCGGAGAATAGTTTTCCAAAGCTATTATGAAGTTGGAGTACATGAGACGGTTGTCAATAATGACCAGTAAAGGAGTAATAACCGGGTACCTTATACCTCGGCCAAAACTAGCTCCACTGTACGGCTGAACCACGTCAGAACGACTCTTGATAACCATCGGCGGCCCCCACATTTTTGGTGCCGAAGACGATAGCCAAACGACAAAGCCGACGACGACAGGGGTAATGGGTAAAAGAATCTATAATTGATTGCTCAATACCAATAAATACAAAGAAACATTGCGCCTTGAACATTGGATCTTACCCATTATACCCGGGGAAGGAATGCGGGGGGAGGTGGAGTTCGTGTTCTCGGAATCCGCTTCCGCGATAAACTATAAAAGGTGGGGAAAGGCGCTGGAGATTCTCTAGGGAAAGAGAAATAATGGTAGCGAAAGGTAGTGAGATTGCAGAGTATATTGACACTCGGCTGTCCGAGGTCGAAACCAAGTTGAGAGAAGTAAACAGAACAATTCACTCCAACCCAGAGCTGGCATTCAAGGAGCATATCGCACATGACACCATCTGTGATTTCATTGAGGGTCTGGGCTATAAAGTAACCCGCCATGCCTACGGGTTAGACACCAGTTTTGAGGTAATTTACGGCGAGGGTGGTAGGATGATTAACGTCAATTGCGAATACGATGCTTTGCCTGATGGGGGCCACATGTGCGGCCATAACTTGATCTCTACATCAAGTATTGCTGCATTTGTGGCACTCGCTGCTGTGCTGGAGAAAACAAAAGTTCCGGGTAGAGTTCAATTGCTCGGAACTCCAGCTGAAGAAGGTGGTGGCGGAAAAGCCCTTTTAATCAAGGCAGGTGCGTACAAGGACATCAGCGCCTCAGTGATGGCCCACCCAGCGGGCAATGTAAAGGACGTTCAAGGATTTGCCAATAGTAGAGTCGTCGCTGCTGCTCATTTAACATTTGAATTTAAAGGTAAGCCTGCCCATGCGGGCGCATTCCCCTGGGATGGAATCAATGCTTTGGATGCCTTCGTGTCTTTGTACAACAACGTCTCGCTGCTTCGACAACAAATCAAGCCTGACGAGCGCATGCATTGTTGTCTAGTTGAGGGCCCAAAGGTTGCAAATTTGATCCCTGAACACACTAAGATCAACTTCACGGTTCGCTCCACCACTCTGCGCAGTCTGGAGAAGTTGGTTGACCGTGTGCACAATTGTGCTAGTGCTGCTGCTCTCGCAACTGGGTGTGAGATGACGAAATCTGGTGAAATTCCGTATGCAGATTTGATTTGTCCACAGGCAATGAACGACCAATACATCAAACATATGACTGCCCGAGGAATCAAGGTAGGAAATACAATTTCCATGCAGGCCTCGACCGACCAGGGTAATGTCTCCCATGAAGTACCTAGCTTGCATTCCGTTTTCTGCCTAGAAGAGGCTGGAGATAGTAATCCTCATCAAAAGCCGTTTGCTGCAGCTGCAGGAAAAGACAAGGCTCATAACATGGCGGTTACCGTTGGTAAATGCCTTGCTCAGACAGGCTATGACTTGATTGTGGACGATTCACTTTTCGAACAAGTTCAGAAGGATTGGAAACAGGATATCGATGATAGAAAGGACCTTTAAATAGTCAATGAACATTTTCAAAACTATGCACCCTGTTTTGCTGTCACCATTTTAACAGTTTTGGTTGGATCAATTAGAACACTGATTTCAAATTACACACTATGAGCATGGGTTAAATTCTATGCAAGTTAAAAAAGGGCCAGAGCGCCGGCAACAGTAAGAGCTGCAAGACCAAGCATTGGTTTTGGAACGTTGATGCCGCGAGCACCAGAAGATTCTTCTCTCTTCAAGATATCAACAATTGGGGCGACCACACTATTGTCTTCCTCAGTAATGCTGCCAATTGAGATACTGTTAGAAGGCTCTTCCTCTTCCTCTTCCTCTTGTCGAGCATTTTCTTCAGTTGTAGCATTATCTCTCTTTTGGATAGAAATGACACCACCAACAAAAGTGCTCTTTGTTTTGTGAATGCTAGGAATTTCTTGGACATCGTCATCCTCTTCCTCATCTCGCTTAAGGATGTCGACAACTGGAGCAACAACGCTGTTGTCAGCATTAGTTATGCTTCCGATAGTAATACTATCATCATCTTCATCATCGGAATCTTCTTCCTCTTCTTCCCTCTTCAAGATTTCGACAACTGGAGCAACAACGCTGTTGTCGGTATTCGTGATGCTTCCGATAGTAATACTATCATCATCTTCATCGTCGGAGTCATCTTCTTGTTCTTCCCTCTTCAAAATGTCGACAATTGGAGCAACAACCGAATTATCCTCGTCAGTGATGCTGCCGATGGAAATGGTGTCATCCCTCTTGAGAATGTCAACAATCGGCTCAACAACGGAATTGTCTATGTCGCTGATGTCGCCAATTTTGATATCAGCTCGCTTGAGAATGTCAATGATAGGAGCAGTGACAGAGTTATCCTCGTCAGTGATGCTACCGATAGTAATCTTAAAATCCCGCTTGAGAATGTCAACAATTGGCTCAATAACCGAATTATCTACCTCGGTAATGTCACCAATCTTGATATCATCTCTCTTAAGGATGTCAACCACAGGAGCAGTGATGTGGTTGTCTTCCTCAGTAATGTCACCAATAGAAATGTTGTCACGCTTGAGAATTTCAACGACAGGAGCAGTGACAAAGTTGTCTTCATCTGTGATGCTACCGATGGAGACAGTATCATCTCTCTTCAGGATGTCAACGATAGGTGCAGTAACATGGTTATCCTCTTCTGTGATGTCTCCAATCTGAATACTGAGGTCACGCTTAGCAAATTCGCCAGATTCTATACTGTCAATAGTACGCTTCAAGATGTCGACTATTGGGGCAACTACAGAATTGTCTGCTTCAGTGATGTTACCAATCTGGATACTATCCCCACGTCGAAGAATGTCCACGATAGGGGCAACAACAGAGTTGTCCTCTTCAGTTATGTCCCCAATTTGGATGTTGTCACGCTTCAAAATATCAACAACTGGAATCACGATGTCGTTAGTAGTTTGAGTGATGTCACCAATTTTCAGGTTAGTAGTAGAAGTAGTAGTAGGTCCAGATCCATTGACATTTCCGTTGTTAGCGTTCAGACTTTGAGTGAGTGCCTGAGTCAGAATTCCCTGTATCATTTGCATCAGGTCCACTTCTTCCCGCTTTTGCTGCACTGGAAGGTTGGCGACAGCCGGGATAGATGTGGCTGCCGCAGCAGCAATCAGTGTGTTAGTAGGCAAGTGAGGCATTGCTTGTTAATTAAAGAATGGCGATCAGTTGGAAGAGTCAAAGAGTGAATTGGGTGAGTAGTTTCCTGTCGAAGAAACCGTTGCTTTAAATACACTCGTTTAAAAGGGGGTGGAAAAACACCAAGCACATGGTCCGTCGATTGACATGGGTATAGCCGCTGTAGCTGATCGAGGAGCCATCGCAGACTCTATAGCAGGTGCACATCGAAATCGTTCACCCGTCTAGTATAACTACCGGTCTTCTTGTTTTGTCGCTGCCGCTCCAATAGCTGGGATGTCAGGTCAAGGCGAAGGATTTCTTGATCATTCCGGGTTACAAGTTCAACCTCCTATGTTTCCGGGACCACAGGAACCTTTGGTAGGAAGGAGTCGTTCTGTAGATCATCCATGATCGAGATCCATGCTCTCCGGACGATCGCTCTACCCGTTCCAACTGCATACGAGCCTCGCCGTTGATATACGATTTAATGACTCTCCACAAAATAAACGGTTCTTCGATCGTTCATGTTCCCTGTGTTATTTAACAAAAAAAAAAATGACAAATATCGCCTCAAAAATGGCCCAATTTAATTTCCTACTGTGCGTCTTTATTCCATGCACAGAATCCCTGCAGAACAAAGTGCATGAGTGGACGCATGCATGGGCTTTGACATTGACGCGTTTTGGCTCTGTCGGCAAACCAGCGCCGATCCTTACCAGGGCGACAACCCGACCGCGATCGATCAAGGGGGAGTATTTTAACCAATACGAGAACTGACATGCGAATCTAACGTTCGCATCAGACGCCCAGATCCCTATCCGCTCTCTGTTCCACTGATTGACATAGTATTGGTGCGAGAGTGTACGGAGTTGAAAAGAAGAAGGTGACTATTTTCGTTTGGAATCACGTCAAACTGTCAATCTGCACTTGCCACTATATTGGTGTCTTACGTGATCTGCCTACACCCTTGCAATGGCATACATTATGTAATCTGAGATACAGGTTGCTTCCTAGAACCAGCAGGTTGCATTGTCCTGCCTTTGTGTTCATGCACAAAAAAGCAATTCGAAAGATCAGGCTTTGCAATTAGTTTAATTGAATGCTAAGTTCCTAGCCAAGTAAAAACCCGTGTTTGTTCAGCTCGGTTTCTGTCCACGTCCAAGTTTGCCATGCTAACTGTACGTTACGGGCCGACGAGCTTGGTTCTGCTTCCTTTCCGTACGTGACAAGATATTTTCCGTTGTCGTTTTCTGCTGTGAATTCAGGAGAAAGCGCTGCTCTCAGGACCGAGTACGAAAGCTCCTCAATGCTGACTCCAAAGATAGCATTGAAAAGTTGAAAAAACGCCGCAAACCCTATCCCAATGTACGGATATGTTGTCCAATATGCCGACAACCCAGTGAGTAATGAGAAGCCAGGATGGACTGACAGACTCAATATCTGAGGGTACTTGAGACTGAGTATTTTGGCAGTGTGTATGTTGGCAGTCTTTGAGTTGCCATAACGAGCCCAAGTCCACAAGATATTGGGGAACAACCCGTACTCTCGCCCAAGATCAACAGTGCTTGTAGCCAAGTAATGTCCAATTGATGACACAAACACTATCCTCGGCTGCTCCTCCTGCTCAATTAGTGGAAGTAAAAGTCTGGTCAGCAAATACGGTCCCAGATGGTTCGTATGAAGCTGCACGTCGTAACCATCCACGGTTTTTTCAGCGGGCAGCCCCATTACCCCAGCATTATTTATAAGCAAAGCAATACTTTTCTCTCCCCTCTGGATAAACTCTTGGGCACTTTTCTCTACCGCTTTCAGTTCGGTCAAATTTAGCTCGTGGAATATCAGTTCTCCCTTTATGGCATTGTCCGTCAATCGTTTCATCCTCCCCTCACTTTCTTTGTAAATCTTTTCCATGGCCTTCTCGGCCTTTTCCTGGTTCCGACAAAACATGTAAACAACCCATCCGTGTAAATACAAGTGCAATGTAGTGTAATAGCCTACCCCGCCATTTGCCCCGGTAACAATAGCCACCCTACGCTTGTTGCTTGGATCCCCAAATGGCAATTGATCTGGTACAAACACGGCCATGTTTTGGTCTCAACGGTGTACGTGCTCTTGGGCTATGTAGGTTAACGTAGTGGCCAAGGTATAAGGTTCTAGGTTTATATACGTATAAAAACGCCCTCGTGTATAGGAACATCTCAATACACACAAACATCTCAGGACACGCGAACTTCAGCTAATTGACACTAATACAATTCTCCAACTCCTATAAAAAAAAAATGAACTTTTCACCTCAAACGCAAAGTCCTCATAAGACACTGACGGATCACGTGACCGGCCAAAATTTTAAATTTGACTTAAATTAGCTGGGAGGACAGCTGGTTAACTTAGGTGCCT